>VOPJ01013304.1:0-125847 GCA_014673585.1 Semibalanus balanoides
CTTGATAAGTACGTTTTACTATGTAACTCAATTATTCTGGGAAAAACCCGTATAATCCCTTTAAATTTTTGACACAAAATCTAAAAAATACAAAAAAACATGCGAAAGTTTTTACTCCAACTTATGTCCATCAGGTTAGCCGTTAGCGACGTATTAGTATACGAATTCAGCAAAAGGTTTCGATTCGGTTCAAAATCAGTATCAAGATAAATCTCGTCGAGATATTCACGAATGTGTTATCATTTTTAGATACTATTCTAGTTTGACCTCTAGGGGTCATCAAGAAGAAGGAAACTGTGTACCCTCTAAACTACTTATTAATCAACCGATCTTAGAAAGCCAACACCCTAGCGTTTCCCGTCGTGCCGACAAACACCAACTCCGAGGAATTAAGTTTCAAGGTCACAGGTCAAAGTATACGATTTGTTATTGAAGCTTCGATTCTGCTCAAACCGCCAAGGAAGAGGTTTCAAGCTCTGGTGGTAAGTCGTTGTAATCTACGATCACTTATCCACTAATACTTAAGTGTCTCAAGAGCCAAAGCTCAAGGTCGTTAGTAGCAGAAAGCGTAAGCAAAAACAATATCACCTCTTCTACGGTAGCGCACTCTGAAATGCAGACGTCCTCACTGGTCCTGTATTGTGGTACCATCAGTAGGTATTGTGGTACCATCAGTAGGTATTGTGGTACCATCAGTACGTATTGTGGTGCGATCAGTAGGTATTGTACCATCAGGGGACGATAAGCGCGTCCGCGGTCCACCTCTATTCCCCGTGTCCGCCCGAGTGCTAACCCGCCGCGTCCCACCCAGGCCCACCGCCAGTGGCGGGTCACACGATCCGGCCCCGGGTCAACAGCTCGTAACACCCTCTCCTCAGGTGGCGGGTCAACTCCACTTTCTAAGACAGATCCAAATATAAATGCAAATTGCATTAAAGTCGGCTGTAGATGAATCACAAAAAGTTATTATTGGTGCTTTGTTCCAATGTTTTTTGCATATTCTGCAAATATTTGGATATTGTGGTTCTGTTAGATACTTATTTATTTTAGGTAAGACGGTCATACCCTAGGACCCGGCACATTTCAGGAAAGAAAATAAAAGTTGGTGAAACACAATTTACGAAACTGCGTAGAATCAAAGGCCCCAAAGTCAATGTAAAAGCATCCGGCGATTCTAGCAAAACCGCGTCTTTCACGCATGAGGGGTAGGAAAAACCGATAATACCTATGCATAAAATAGGCCGTCTCTGTAGCTCAGTGGGAGAGCGCTGCTGGGCTTCTGACCTTTCCCGGGTAGAGGCAGATCAGGTACAAGTAATTCGATAATCGCTTTTTGCTCCCGACTGGGATGGCCTGCGGCCCAGCGGCAGTGATCACACTAAAGGTCAGATGACGTCAGTGAGCGTGGTGGACCATGTCCATTGGCCAGGTAGGAATGTCGAGCACGTACAACATACGTTCCTAAATTCTGCCGGCTACCAGGAATTGCACGATTGGATGGTAGGGGGTCAGGGCCTATGCAACAAGCTCTACTTAGCGCTGCTCCAGACCTCGGAAATCTATCCATTCAAAAGGTTTAAAAGGTTAGGACTATATTTAAATCCCATCTATGTCATCTGAGTTCCGGCTATGGAGTGTCGCGGGCGCTGGGCGGACAGAAGGCAGTGTCGCGGGCGCTGGGCGGACAGAAGGCAGTGTCGCGGGCGCTGGGCGACAGAGAGGCAGTGTCGCGGGGCTGGGCGGCAGAAGGCAGTGTTCGCGGGCGCTGGGCGGACAGAAGGAGTGTCGCGGGCGCTGGGCGGACACAGAAGGCAGTGTCTCGGGCGCTCGGGCGGACAAGGCATTGGTCGGCGGGCGCTGCGGCCGACAGAAGGGCAGTGTCGCGGCGCTGGGGCGGACGAAGGCAGTGTCGCGGCGCTGGGCCGGACAGAGAGGCAGTGTCGGCGCGGCGCTGGGCGGCACAGGAGGCAGCCTGTCGCGCGCGCTGGCGGACAGCAAGGCACGTGTCGCGGGGCGCTGGGCGGACAGAAGGGCAAAAAGGTGGCGGTTTCCCCCCGCCCGGGGGGGCCCCGGGCCCCCTTGGGGCCCGGACAGAAGGCAGTGTCTCGCCGGGCGCTGGGCGCGACAGGCAGGCAGTGTTGGGCGGCGCTGGCGGCAGAAGGCAGTGTCGCGGGCGCTGGGGCGGACAGAAGGCAGTGTCCGCGCGCGCTGGGCGGAACAGAAGCGCACGTGCTTGGCGCGGCGCCTGGGCGGACAGAAGGCAGCTGTCGCGGGGCGCTGGGCGGACAGAAGGGCAGTGTCCGCGGGCGCTGCGGCGGACAGAAGGCCAGTGTCGCGGGCGCTGGCGGACCAGAACGGCAGTGTCCGCGGGCGCCTGGGCGGACCAGAAGGCAGTGTCGCGGGCGCTGGCGACGGACAGAAGCGGCAGTGTCGCCGGGCGCTGCGGGCGGACAGACCAGGCAGTCGTCGCCGGGCGCTGGGCGGACACGAACGGCAGTGTCCGCGGCGCCTGGGCGCGCACAGGAGGCAGTGTCGCGGGCGCTGGGCGGACAGAAGGCAGTGTCGCGGGCGCTGGGCGGACAGAAGGCATTGTCGCGGGCGCTGGGCGGACAGAAGGCAGTGTCGCGGGCGCTGGGCGGACAGAAGGCAGTGTTGCGGGCGCTGGGCGGACAGAAGGCAGTGTTGCGGGCGTTGGGCAGACAGGACAGAAGGCAGCTCCGCGATGCAATAGTAAAGCTTCAGCGCGGCTCGGTATTGTCAGTATCATGGCCATTGGCCAATAATGTTCGGTGTTGGAGGTAAATCCGTTGTCAGTTTAATTGGGAGAACAGTGCCAACGTTGCATCACCCGAGTAGAAGCGATCAGCATTCTAGCCATCGGCAGAAGCTGCGCAGCCCAGTGCAGTGGCGGATCTACGGTCGGGCAAAATGGGCAATTATTGTCCCCCCCAAACCGTCCGAAATCGGCGCAAAAATGATACATTTCCTGATATAGAAGAAAACCCAAGGAACTTTTACAAAGAAAAGTTTGCTTTAAATCAGCTATCAATCCATAAAGAAGCGAAATCCGATAAGTTTTCAGAATGTGTGAGACTTTTAGGAATTGTGCCTCCCAGCTCCCGATTGGATCCGCAGCTGGTCCAGTGGCTGATAACCAGGGTAATAGACAACTGATAACAGCGTGACCAGGTCTACTGCAGACAGAACTCTCATTTCAGAAGCGAATCGAAATCAATGATTGAGTCACATTAAAAACACAGCAATCTACCAACATCAGCAGGCGATGTCTGGGACGATGCATTCCGTTAACATTAAGTACCTATATCGGGCAAGAATAGTGGTGCATAATTCAACTTGTTCCTCAAAACATATAATATTTAACATTGGACGTAAAATGATATCGTCTTGACTTTTGTCATATTACCAATTTACCACCCTTTCAAGCACACGTCGAACAATATGGCAGCAACTACCACCTCATCAAATTCGCTACACATTTCCCGCCCCGTCACTCACGTGCTGAGCGCCTAGCCGGTCCTCAGTGTCTGCCCTGCCTCTGCGTGCCTGTCCCCGGAGCCGACAGTACCGCGCCTCTCTGTACCGTCACGGTGGACCGAGCAGCTCACCCACCTCTCCTCTCCGACGCCACCGACGCAACTAACGACGCCGGCCGCACCAAAAATACAGCCGGCGATTGCTGCTGCACGGTGCGCGCAGTAGCCGGCCCCGCTGCTCTGACGCGCCAACTGTGCCACGGCGGCCTCCCCGCGGCCCGGCCCAGCATCCCTCCCCGCGGGCCGGCCCTTCCCCGCCACCCAGCCCGACACCCCTTCCCCGGCGGCGCGCTGTTGTTGTGGTCCAGCGCCGATTCGGCGGCAGGTCAGCGACTCTGGCCGCATGCCACGCAGGTGACACGTTCAAAGACTGTGCAGCGCAGCGCGCACGCCGGATGGGATGGGACGCCAGCCGGCCTGCTGTTGTGGGGCGTCCCTCGGCAGACTCGGCTCTGTGCCATACCACTGCCTCGGGACACCTTCACCGCAGCTCGGCGGGGGCCGGGGCCGCCGTTATCCATGGACGGGGGTATGTGCTCTATGGTCCGCGTTCCGCGGTCCGTGTTCAGTAGTACGTTGTCTGTGGTCCGAGGTCTGTCCGTGGTCTGTGGACAGCGGCCCGTGGTCTTTGGTCAACGGTTCGTGATCTGTGGTCCGTAGTTACTGGTCCATGGTCTGTGGTCCGTAGTCTGTGGTCTTGTGGCCGTAGTTTTCGGTTTATGGTCTGGTGGGCCTAGTTTCCGGTTATGTTCTGGTGGTGCCGTGGCCTGGGTCCTGTGGTCCGTGTCTGTGGTCCGTGGGTTTATGGCCCGTGGACCGTGGTCTGTGGTCCGTGGTTTGTGGGGTCCGTGATAGTGCGTCCGTGGTCTTGTGGTCCGGGTCTGTGGTCTTGTCCTGCTGTGGTCCGTGGTCTGTGGTCCGTGTCTGTGGTCCGTGGTCTGTGGTCCGTGGTCTGTGTCCGTGTTCTGTGGTCATGGTCTGTGGCCCGTGGTCTGTGGTCTGTTAGTCCGTTGCCGTGGTCTGTGGTCGCGTGTATGGTCCATGGTCTGTGGTCCGTGGTCTTGTGGTTTGTGTCCGTGTGCTGTGTCCGTGGTTCTGTGTCCGTAGTCTGTGGTCGTGGTCCATTGTCCGTGTCCTGTGGTCCATATCTTGGTTCCGAGTCTGTGTCCGTGGTCCGTGGTCTGTGATCCATGGTCTTGTGGTCCCTGTAGTCATGGTCGTGTCTGATGATCGCATGGTCGTGGTCCGTAGTCTGTGTCTCGTTGGTCTGTGGTCCTAGTCTGTGGTTCGTGGTCCGTGATCTGTCCGTGGTCTTGGTCTGTGGTTCGTGGTCTGTGGTTCGTGGTGCCGTGGTCGTGGTCCGGTGGTCCACAGTTCACATGGTCTGTGGACGGTGGTTCGTGATCCGCCGTGAGTTGTTTGTGGTCCAGCTCTCCTCGTCTGACGGAGTGACGCGTATCGATCGATTGATCGATGCGTTTTTATCGGAGATGGTGTGTGGTGGATTGGGCCGAAACTCCTGTGGCTATATTGCACCGTCCGCCAGTGATAGCGAGAGAGCGAGAGAGCGAGAGAGCGAGAGAGCGAGAGGGCGAGAGGGCGAGAGGGCGAGAGGGCGAGAAGACAGAGGGGCGGAGGGCGAGAGGCGAGGGGAAGAGACAGCGATGAGAGCGAAGGGCGATGGTGTAGCGATCGAGGCAAGGGCGAAAGGGCGATGAGAGGCGATGGCGCGAGGACGGTGTGGAACGATATGAGGGCGAAAGGGCGAGAGGCGCGAGGGCAGAGGGCGGAGAGGCGAGAGGGCGAGAGGCGAGAGTGGCGAGAGTGGCGAGAGGGCGAGAGGGCGAGAGGGCGAGGCGGAGAGGGCGAGAACTGGGGCCGAGAGCGAAGGGCGATGAGGGCCGAGAGGGCGAGACAGAGACAGAGACCACAGAGACAGAACACAGGAGACAGAGGACAGAGGACAGGACAGAACAGAGGCAGAGACAGAGGACCAGACAAGAAGAACAGAACCAATCTGAGGTTACAGCACCAACTGGAGGATCCATAATGGTGGGTGGTGGTGGGGGGGGGCATGATAAGGAATCTGGCGTTTGGGGGATACACAAAAGTCCCCACAATTCCGAAAACTGATTACTCGGATTTCGCTTGCTTTCGATTTCGTATTTATAGCTGATTTAACAAACTTCCCTTAGCAAAAGTTGCTTAGATTTTCTTCTGCAGCAGTTAATATGTTAATCTTGCGCCGATTTCAAGCGGTTTTTGGGAGGGGCATGACCCTAAATGCCCCCTCCCCGCCCTCTGGATCCGCCAGTGCCAGCACTTAGTTGTCAATAACTGTTGATAGAACAACGATAGATACGTTCAAATGATACCACTGTGCTTGCCCCGTAATGCAATTTGACCTACCTGGGTCACCAAATGATCTTGACCTCAGACCTGAGGTCAAATTTTAAAGCTAACCTAACAAGGTCACTATTCAGATATGTTGAAGTCAATTGACGAGACAACAAAGATGCCGTTAAAATAATTGCCCTATGTTTAACCGATTAAAAGTCATTCACGAAAAAATGGAAGCAAATATCATCGTGACCTTTGGTGACCTCTGAAGCAGGGGTGTAGGATGAAGGATCCTATGCAGTTGAGGGGCTGAAGCCCCCCCCCCCCCAACTTGGACGAGGACATGGGTCAAATCCGGGAAGAAATTTGCATTTGTTGTGGATTTTGATGGTACTTTCAGCGATTTTTCCCAGCTCAGCCCACCCCAACTTTTCGGGAGAAGCTACGCCCCTGATTGGGCGTCAGGATTGGCACATGCATAACCTAATAAAAGGTTGCTATAATCGTCGTCATGTCAATCTGATCCGGCTCTCAGACATCAAACAAATGTACAATGTATGTAATATGTATACAAACAATATTGCATGCACCTCTGCAGACATACTGCAGACATACTGTTAGACATACTGCAGACATACTGTAAATGCAACAACGAACATCAATCTCTGATAGGCAATATAACGGGGAAGGAGAGACATAAGGGCGCGATAAGACGAGGAATTACAATCTTTCTTCGTCTAGTGTTGCCGTTAAATGTGTATTTCGACAACGTAGTTCACCCGGTCGTCATTCCACGTAACGTATGGGCCTGCGTAGACGGCCCGAAAGCCGGAGATGTATTATCTCCGTTTGTATCCGCTCGGCGCGTGTCGTGTCACGTGACCAGCAGACATGTGCTCGGATCCAAAAAATGGATCCCGGGATCTGATCTCTAAGATCTGGATCCCGGATCCACTGGGATCATAAATCTACCCTCACAATATATCGATGAATTCACTGGGATCATATATCCGTTTTCCAAATTGGTAAACGGATCCACCGGGATCCGGGATTCCAGTCACCATTTTGCACTGGGATCCACTGGGATCCCAGACCCGCCATATATACAGATATGCATTTTCGAAACCCATATTTTAAGAACTTGTCGTATTTTTTAATTCGTTGTAAACGAAATTAGCATGGTCGTAAACTTTTAGTTAGATTTTGTAAAGAAATACTATAATTAAAACATAATTTATAAATTGGATCCTGTCAGATCCAATATCCGTTAGGATCAGTGATCCATTTCGTTGCTTATCATGGGTTCCTGATCCGTTGCCAAATTGAATCGAGGGATCCACTGGGATCCGAGATCCCATGTTGTATTTTGTCGTGAGATCCAGCATTGTGTTTTGTCGAGAGATCCTCTGGGATCATAGATCCTTCTTTCAGATCCATGCCCATGTCTCGTGGCCAGGCCAGGGTGACGGGACAACTACTCTACCACGNGGACTGCGCTCGCTGCTTTGTCGCCCTGCCGACATGCTCAGAGGGCCCTCCGACCTGCTGTGCTGGATAGGAACGCATTCGACGTGTTCAGGGGCCCTCTTACCCGATAAGGGGCCCCTCTGACATGCACAAGGCTCTTTTGAACGCCTAAGAGACTCTCTGGTTTTTCAGAGAGAGCCCTGGAGGCGCTAAAGGCCCTCTGAAGTGCTCTAAACTCACAAGATCTAAAGAGCCCATAATACAGCGCTTCGCGCGTTCTCGTCGGGCCTTTTCGGCAAGCTGCGCGCCGAAAAAGGGCCCGCCGAGCCTCGAAAAGGGCCCTTTGAGGGCTCAGGGGGGATCCTAGGATCCCTAGGATCCCTAAGGACCCCCTTGGATACGCCCCTGTAGGTATACCTACAGACAGATAGGCAGGGTTTTATCGCAAAAGAAGGCGTATAATGTAGCAGTACATTTGTTCGTGGCAATATGTAGTTGCAGATACTTGAATACCGCAGCCTAGAAGTTTGGAGCGACTTACGGAAAGTGCCAGTGACATTCCAAACTTTGATCTAGCTGCCACGATTAATGCATTGATCAGCAGGTCAACAGAGCTTGGATCTTCTCGGACGCGTGTGCCTAACTTGACCATGGTAGCCGTGTTACCATTACCCGAGAGTGAGGAAGGTTTGCAGTCTTTACTTGGCGAGATGTATCGCTGCTTTAGACATCACAATTATATCTACATTCCGGGAAGTTCTACGAAGATGTTTGCTTGTAGGGACATGTTTCCAAGCTTATCGCGAACATGTTTTAAAATTCTGCACAGTCCCCGGATTTTAACACATAGCAAAGGCTCATAGCACATCCCATTTTCCTGCGATATACACACTCGACATAACACCATCCGCATTTTAATACCGCTCCAAATTATAACATTAATTTCTGTCCAGCAGACCCCGAGCTGAGACTATAGCAGAGCTGCTCTGAGGCTGCAGAAGCGACGGAAGATCACAGGGACTACTCAATGACGCTGCGGACACAGTGTAGCCGACATTCGTCTGGGTGAACATGTTTGTGCATCGCAGGCGCCAAGTTGGCCCACAACACAGGATCCGGCCTGGTGAGATCCGGGGCACTAGGGGGAGCGAAGAGGCCCGGAGAGTTCCGGATATAGAGTGGGTAAAGGTCAGATAAGTGCCTTTACACTAGCAAATTGCGCACTGGTCACAGTTTCTGCGAACACAGTTGAATAAATAAGACTCATCCTCACTTATCTTCCTGGTTCATAAGCACATTCATATTTAATTAACTTTGATCGTAACTGGTGTAATGGCGTCGGCTCGGCAGTAAAATTGATTTGCAATGTAAAAACAAACACTGGCTTCAGAGTTCAGTTTTCTAGACAGGGAGGGAGCTTCATATGAATGGTTCAAGAAGCGATTGTGTTTGGTCATTGGCGCCAGCGATTGCGACTGATGTCGTTTGCAGCTCAGCGACCGCCGGTGTCGAGTTGTATGCTTTGGGGGGGGGGGTCAATAATTTCAGATTTTAACATTAGGCCTATGGCGTTGCATGGTAAGAATGGAGTTGAAATCTATAAAGTTAGCACTAGGGCCCCCCCAATCATTTTCATAAATTGACACCGCTGTCAGCGACTGAAAACATTTTTGCATGAAAGCACACAACAATAATCGCTTAAGCCTTTAAATGGAAATAAGTTTCCCATCATACTAAACGTGTATATGTGATCGGTGATAGGTAGGTTAACTAACTTCTAAATTAATAGTGAAATCATCAATCACTTCTTCCCCTTTAAAGGGAGTGTGCCTACTCTTTTGAAATGTCAAATATATTTTTTATTACGGTAAGAAGCTATTGCTTTGATTATTGGTTACGATAAAAATTCACGTCTGGAGCCCCTTTAGTTGAATTTTTTACTTATATTCTGTTTTGCATTTGTTTTGTTCAAAAACTCATAAAACGACGTCACTTATAAAACCAGGATAGCGAAGATGTTACGCTATAATGGATCGCACTGGCAGAGCTAACCAATATATGCTAGCGTTGTAATTTAAAGAGCAATGCTTTCTAGTGCTAAAGCTCTCTGCGACTATTGATAATTAATCTATCTGCCAGTTATGTGATTGGGACTTTGGAATATCTCAGCACTAAAGTGATTCTGGGGAAATTAAGTACATGGCTAAATTTTCAGAAAAAATATGTTCTACAGACTAGTGTCAACAACTCCACATGACCAATGTGAGTAGGCACACTCCCTTTAAATCTGCAGGGATACGGCAATGCGTGCCGTATATTGTGTACTGAAGTGGCCCCGTGTATATGCTGAAGTGGCCCTTCAGTACACGAGAAAGGGGGAAACACAAGCCAGAAACCCGGCTCGCCACGATTGTTTTTACGGGCAACTCAAATCGCCACTCAACAGTCAACATGGTAGCCAAATCCCTGCCGCATCATGGTAACCTGCCAGCATGGGTGTCGTTTTCTATAGGCCTGGTAGGGCCTGAGCCCTACCAATAATTTCACATTTTAACATTAGGCCTATGGCGTTGCATGATAACAATGACATTACAATCTATAGAGTTAGCATTAGGGCCCTACCAATCATTTTCAGAAAATGACGCCCGTGCTTGCCAGATAAAGATAAGCTACATATCACTTTATGAAGGAAAAATATTGCTTTGCAGATATTCCATTCGTCGTAAAATGGGACAAAAAAGGTATTTTACTTAAAATTTACAGATGGTGTGTGCACGTATTACATGTTTAATCCGATGCTTGTTTGCTACTGGTCGCTGTGTTAAGACATTTACCTCTATATCAACATCAAGTAACCAAGGGCGGAAAATATTGGGGTCCGAGCTAGTCTAGTACCATTGCGGCCTGCGGGGGGATGCGACAGCACCATTGAGTAGGGGGGGGGGGGAACTCAAGGTTGGGGTGGCCGAGGGCCCACCCAAAAGTATGTAAATCGGCACCTATGTTGCCGTCACTGATCGGAGGAGCGCCAGCTTTGAGAAGGGGGACCCCGGCTCCAAAGGACCAGGTGCTAGGGTCATGACCTGCTCGATCTGATAGGTACTCGGCTCGGTACGCCACTGGAGAAAGCCCATCTGAATTGAGAGCTCCGTAGCGTGCAAACTTGTGAGCATGTAAGCGGCTACACAGGCCAATACAAATGCATTCCGTGAACCATTGTCCGCAGCGAAGATCCGCATGGTTTGGACGCTAAGCGGAATAGTTACTGCTGCTTTCGCGAAATCTGCGTCAGCAATAGGGACCGCTGACTCGTTGGGGCTGGACAGAAACGCTGAGCCGCTGGTCGCTGACGCTGACGGCGAAACTGTAAAATCCAGATTCCTGCATTTTCTCGTCAGGTCTCAGTCACAGTGATTCAGAAAACCAGGGACATCATTCATCCATCTACCAAATCCGAGCGCAGCCGTCCCCGTTCCATTCATCAGCTATTTCCTGCACGGCTCGCCGGGCAGCGCCGCGGCGGTGCTCGTAGCTGATTGGCTGCCGCCGTCCGCAGCGTACGCGTGAATCAGCAGCTGACGGTGCACAGTCAGCTGATTGTTTACCTCGCCGAGGTCGCGCGCGGCGGCCCTGGCGTCCGGCCGCCAGTGAACGCTTGCGTGTGGAGCCGAGAGGGGTGGGAGAAGCGCCAGTCAGTCGCAGACCGCCATGATCAGCGGCGAAGCGAAGCGAGACGGTCTGAAGCTGAACTTTTGTCGCAGTATCAGTGCGCCAAACGGGACGAACACGGTGACATCGAGCGTGGCCGCGGCTCCGCGGCCGGTCTCTCACTCTCTGCCCGCCTCGCCGAGCGTCGAGGCCGCAGAGATGAAGAAGACCATGGTGTTGACTCGGACTCGTCAGTGCAGCAGCGCCGAGCTGTCGAAGCGGCTCGCCTCCGGCTGCAACAACTCGTTCGTGCTGTTGGACGTGCGGCCTTTCATGGCCTTCAACACATCTCACATCCAGGGCGCCATCAACCTGAACTGCATGGACCGCTTCAACCGGCGCCGGCTGCAGCTGGGCAAGGCCTCGCTGGCCGAACTGGCCACCAACAAGGAGGCCAAGGACCTGCTGAAGCGCAGGACGTTCCGCGAGTTCATCGTCTGCGACGAGTCGACGGCCGACCTGGAGCTGCTGCCTTCTGGCCATCCTCTGTTCATGGTGTTCAGTGCCTTGCTGGAGGACAACCGGGACCCTGTGCTCCTCAAAGGTCAGTTACCCACCAGTCACCACCAGCGCCGGCCTCGGGCGCGGCGTCATGCTCTTGCGCTGCGGCGCCGTTGGCTCGCAGCAGCGTGACATCAGCGGCGAAAATAGACTGCTGGCGACCTGGCGGGGGCCGCGCAGGACGTGGTGGGGGCGCCGGGCGCTGCAGACATCGCAACGCGGCGCAGAAGCGGCCAGGCCCGCGCCGCAGGGGTCGCGGCCGTATGTCTGACGTGTGTGACGTCATTATCCAACCCCCCCCCGGCCGGCTCAGGAGCGCAGACCCGGCACTGGGGACACGGTCTGTGCCCTGTGGTCCGTGGTCCGTGGCCTATGGTCCGTGGTCCGTGGTCCGTGGTCCGTGGTCCGCGGTCCGTGGTTAGTCGTCTGTGATCTGTAGTCTGTGGTCCGTGGTCTGTGGTCCGTGGTATGTGGTCTGTGCTCTGTGGTCTGGTCTTTGCGTCCGTGGTCTGTGGGTCCATGGTCTTGTGCGTCTATTTGGTCTCCTGTCGGTAGTCCGTGGTCTGTTGGGATTTGTGGGTCTGTGGTCTGTGGTCCGTGGTCGCGTAGTCCGTGTCCGTGGTCCGTGGCCCTGGTGGTCCGTTGCGGTCCTTGCGTCCATGGTTCTTGTTGGTCTGTGGTCTGTGTCTGTGGTCCGTGGTCCGTGGTCCCGTGTCCAGTGGTCCGTAGGTCCGTGGTCTGTGATCTGTAGTCTGTGGTCCGTGGTCTGTGGTCCGTGGTATGTGGTCTGTGCTCTGTGGTCTGGTCTGTGGTCTGTGGTCCGTGGTCTGTGGTCTGTGGTCTGTGGTCCGTGGTCTGTGGTCCATGGTCTGTGGTCTATGGTCCGTGGTCGGTAGTCCGTGGTCTGTGGTTTGTGGTCTGTGGTCTGTGGTCCGTGGTCGGTAGTCCGTGGTCCGTGGTCCGTGGTCCTTGGTCCGTGGTCCTTGGTCCGTGGTCCTTGGTCCGTGGTCCTTGGTCCGTGGTCCATGGTCTGTGGTCCGTGGTCCGTGGTCCGTGGTCCGTGGTCCGTGGTCTGTGGTCTGTGGTCTTTGGTCTTTGGTCAATCAGCCGTCCCCCCAACTCTCGGTTTGTGGCGACGCCGCTGCTCGTTGGTCTGGTATTTGGATAGGATAGATACTAGATAGGATAGGATAGATAGGATGTGGTCTTTGGATAGTCCCGTAACGTGTTTGTGACGCAGGATCTGCGTCACTCTGTCCCTGTCTATCTGTCCCCCTGGCGCCGGCGGTGGATTTCGCAACCTCCGCCTCTGTCGATGACGGCTGTGCTCGTGGTGACGTCACCGACCAGAGGTGGTCTACCCTGCCCGTCTGCCCAGCTCGGGGCGGGGCGTCTCTGACCCCTCGCCGGGCGACCGACCCCTGACCCCTGACCGTTGGCATAGCGCTGCTCTGTGACTCAGTCGTCATCGTTGACCTCTGACCTGCGGCGCTGACCCCGCGGCCACGCCGGCCATTTGGCGTTGACTGACTCGCCCGCCGAGCGGTCGCCAAGTGCTGGCCTGCGCGCCTGGGTGCGGCGACACGGAGCGGTTCTAAGGACCTTGGCGGCCCGCGCGCCTGCAAGTCGTGGGCGTGGGCTGAAGGCTGAGCCAGACGGGATCCACCTACGCTCCGGAGTCGTGGGCAAATTCCTGAACACGGAACCCACCATGCCCCTCACACCCAGTCCGTTTACCTTCCCGCTGCCCCCGCCACCGCGGACCCTACGGTGGCGGCGGCGGCGGTGGGGCGGCAGCGGGGGCAGTGGGGCTGGGGCGGTGGAGAGGGGGGGGGGTGCGTGTGCGTGACTCATGCGTGCTGCCGTGTGCCGCCCTGCCGCCGCGGCCGTGTTGCCCGTCGCGGAGTGTGACTCACGGCCTCCGCTAATGCCGCGACGGGTTCTATTGAGATCGCCGCCCCCGCGTCCTCTGATCCCAGCCGTCCTCTGATCGAGCAGCGAACCGTCCTCTGATCGAGCAGCGAACCGTCCTCTGATCGAGCAGCGAACCGTCCTCTGATCGAGCGGCGCGTCTGAGAGTGACGTGCCCTCCCCTTCCCGTCCTGCCCCGCCCCTACGCTGCGTTTCCGCCCCCACCCCTCCCTCGTCGGAACTCGCCATTCTTCCTCGTCGTGCGTGTGCGTTGCCAGGCGACGGCCAACGTACAACAGGAAAATGATATATGAGCAAGGCGGGAGTGGGCAGCAGAGGTTTGTCGTAAGTGCGGAAGTTCTCATTCTTCTGCTATTACACCGCCCGATCAATAAACGGTGACGGTATTTCACTTACTATGACATGTGTTCGAATGGCTCCAGATTGCAGCGACTGCGTTATAGAAACTCGTGACCGGTGCACGGATGGATGACGTGCTGGCTGCCGCGACAGCCAGGGGCCGAGGTGGTCCCACTCGGGGTGGTGACGGTCCTAGCCTGAGGGTAGTGCCGCCCCCAGGCCCAGTGACCGCGGCCGGTGCTACCAGCCAGGATCTGTTCGAGCAGCGACACTGCCAGGTCGCAGCTCGGTGGAGCAGCACATTCTGCTGACTGTGCTGGCAAGGGACACTGGATCACAGCCGGAATGTGCATGGACTGCTTTCCACTATGCTTGTATACCCCGCACACAGCAGACAGCTGTATGTATGCATTGAAGTTCTGAAGTCGAAGCGTGTAGCGATGGCGCTACGAGCCGCTGCCACCAGTCTCTCCCGAGGAACGTGTACCGAGGAACTCAACCGCCAGTGACCTCGCGTGTCTGGTCAGCGCCACACAAACACACGCTTCGGGGCTCGCCGATAATCCGATAGATTCGTCCACGTATATCGGCGACCTGCGTGCGTCTGGTGTCGGCCTCTATCAGGGTCTGGTGTCGTGTGCTGGACGCTGGTCTGTCAGCGCGGGTCGGCTCAGCAGGGCTGTACGGAGCTGCCTCCCTGGCTTGCAGCGGGGGCCGCCGGGCCGTGTGGTGCCGCCTCCAGGACGCCCCGCAGCGCTCACTTGTGCTCAGCTCGCGCCGGTGATCTCATCACTGCGGCTCGCTGCGGCCGGCCGCGCGGCGGGAGACGGGCCAGGAGACGGCACTCGGCTCACTGGAGGAGACACCGGATCGGACCGGCCGACCCCCCCCCCGCCCCCCGTCGCCGCGGCCGCAGAGCCGGACTTTCCGAGAAGGCGCGGCCGACCACTGTGAATCGGTGCCGGTCAGCCGGGCGGCTCAGCCTGAGCTGCCGAGGGCGGACCACTGTCGGACCTGACCTCCCAGTCACGTGCCATGAGGAGAGAGCCGATCGGTCAGGGCGGCATTGGGAAGGCCGCGTACGATCGGACCTTGCGCCACACCCCTTCCTCGGGTGCCGGCCTAAACCGGCGCATCTGTAGGTCATATATGGAGTGCTTACCGTCCCGTTGAATGTTGATGTTGATGATTAGTATAGGAGATGCAAACACAACAGTTACTTAGACAATTCCGCCCACTTGCATCCTTGTTTCATTGGTTACAAGCATAGTTATGTAAAGCATTTTAGTACAAATTTATTAACAATGCTTTGGAAAATCCTCTGCGCGTTACCAGCATTCGCCAGCTCATGATGTGAAAGGTGTCCCGTCGCGGAAGCGGAAGGCTGCTGGTAGAAAACGCAGGACTTTCTTCCGGTAAAAGCGGTTCTCAGTTGCCGGTGGCGCGGCGCTCGACTCGGCCACTTTCTACCGGCCGGTCGGTGGGAGGTGTTTTCTCCCAGCTGCACGTGCGTGTCATTGCGTTCTCGGCTCGTGACACGGGACCGGCTTCTGTTGGCCCCGTCGGTCGTGTCGCGCCGTCTCTCGTCAGCGTCCGAACGACGGGGCGTCGCGCGGAGCGACGGCCGCGTGCGACGCGTCTCCGGCTGTCGCCGTGTCGCGTGGGAGAGTGTCACGTCTGGCGGCCATCTGTCATTCCCTTCACAGGGGCGGCGCCGCCCGGTGAGGGCGGCTGGCTGACGGACCGTCGGACGCTGCACGGGGGCGGCGGCGTGCACGAGCCCTGGGCGACGTTCTCAGTCAGGCTCGAGTCGCTGGGATGACGCCCCTCCGGTCCGAGCAGGGGACGACGACAGGCAACCGCATTCGCCGGAACCGTGCTAGGAAGATTTCCTTAGTCGGCGTTGGGTGGACCCCAGCATGCATGCAATGACAATTGTTGACGACGTGGCGGAGACAGACGATCGCGGCGGACTGCTGAGTGCTGACCTAACACAAACGAGAAACCAGTGCAGGCTCGGGACCGTGCCGGCTCGGCATCCGGCTGACGGCCTCTTCAGGGCCGGGAGAGAGCGGCGGCCCTGGTACCCGGCCCGGCTCGTCGGCCGGTGTCGCCCGGACCGGAGACCGGTCGTGTCGCGCCACTCACACTCCGGCCGCTGACGTGAGCCTCTGACGTGAGCTCTGACGTGAGCCTCTGATGCCGGTAACGGGGCCGGAGCCGCCATTCAGGCCGGCTGGCTCAATGGGATCCGGACCGCCGCCGTGAGGGCCGGCCGAGCGTGCAGCCCCACCGTCACGTGACGCGCGCTGCCGCCTCGTCACGCGCCGCCTCCACCGCCCGCGATGCGACGTTCACAGCGCGAGAGAGGCGGCAACGTGCGGTCGCTCGGCGGTGCCGGAGCCAACACGGGTTTGACGCATCTTGGCGGGTTTTGGCGGATCTAGGCGGATCTCGGCAAGGCTGAGCGGATCTTGGCTGATCTAGGCGGATAGTTTGCGTAGTCTGATCGTTCGTGGGTATTCGTGCTGTGCAGGATCTTTGTCTGATGTTGTCTGATGTTTTAGTGACCAGCTGCAGTGTTGACTGGCATGGGCGGATGTGATGCCGGTGGTGACATTACAGTAGGGGGACCAGGTGGGGCGGGGGCGGCTAGAACAGATGGTGGAAGTGCACGCTTCCTCCAGAGAATCTCTCGCCGTCACCGCCCGGTGAGAGCGCTGTATTGGCGCTGTCACACCATGTCAGACACACCACGGCCGGCGGACGGCGGCGACGCCTGCTTCCGGCGCTGTCAACCGACACGCACGTGCGTCCGACAGCTGACGATCGGACCGGAAGTGGGCTCACGCACAAGCGTGTAGCGCTGGCGGCTGGCGGTTGATGCGTCACCAATGGGCTCTGTCGCCTCCGGAAGTGCATTTCCGGTACCACTTCCGGCAGGCGGTGCTTTGCGGCCGTCGTGTTCCGACACCTGGCAGAGAGGAAGCCCGACGCTCAGCGGCTGGCTCGGACTGCATCCTGAGCCGACTGTTGGCTGGCTTCGTTCCGTTCCGTTCGGGGTCGGACCCATTCTCAGGCGGCTGCGCCATGTTCTCACTGGCGCCGTTGGACGGAGCGTCACCGAGGCCTCTGTAGTCCGGAACTCGGCCGCGCTGGGTCACACGCTGACACCGTTCCGGCCGCGCTGAGCGGCTCAGCTGCCGGTGCTGAGACCGGTGCTGCTGAGACCGGCCTGCGGGGCCGCGCAGAGCTCGGCTGAGAATCGGGTCACGTCGTCCCGCGACTCTGGAGCCTCGGGAGCCGCTCGACCGGCCTGGCCGGGCCGCCGCGCTGCCTCGCTCTCAGGTGCCGCCGGTCGGGCGCCGTGCTACCTGACGCGCTTGTGACTGTCCAGCGGCTCCAGCCGGAACCTCTCAGCTGGCCACAGGCAGCCTTTTCGTCCACGCGAACCCGTCCTGTCGTTCCTCGCCCAGCCTCGCCGCGACGCGCTGCCTGGCTTCCGCGTCGTGTTTTTGTGCCGCGTATCTGGCCTTGCGTGACCGACGACCGACCGTGTCGGCCGCTGGGGCGGGGGCGGCGGCGGCGGTGGCGCGGGCGGCGCACACACTTCAATCTATCTTCATCTCCCCCTGGTCGCTCCTGCGTCGACGATTGGTAACTGGATAATCCACTGGCTGAATCAGCAATTGATTTGTGGCGTTATCGTGTTATTGTCGGGTGGCCGCGCGCGCCGCCGGCAGTTCGCCCCCTGTTTGGCTTTCAATTAGCTGCTGAGGGTGAGGGAGCCGTCGTCCGCTGGTGACTACATGCAGACACTCTCGGGGGATACGGCAGTACGCCACTGAACACTCAATAACAACGCCGCCCGCCGGCGACGCGATCCGGCCGCCCTGCGTTGTCCGGTGGCTGCTATTGAGTTCAGTGATCTGGTGACGCAGCCGGAGTCATCAGAGTGTACCCCGAAGCTTCCGCCGGCACAGAGAGAGAGAGCAGAGAGAAGAGGGAGGGCGGGAGGGACCCATCGCTGCCCCATTGCCTGCCTGGAGACTACACGCCGGAGGTGGAGGCAGCTTCAGGAAACGGCGTCGCGCCGTCTTCCGGTCGCTATTGTTGGTGTGAGCGGCGGGCTGCTCGGTGGAGAAGCGAATGGGAGTGGCCCGGACTAACGTAGCGTCCCGCTGACGCTGTGGGGCTGCTGTTTCATCGGCTTGTTGTTCTCCGCGAGAGTCGCATGGAGCCTGCGCGCAGTGTTGATACCGGGGCTCACCATCGCAGATTAGGGCGAGAGAGCCCCATGGAGCCTGCGCCCGAGCTAGGTACCGAGGCGGCTCTCCACCGCAGGCCAGAAGGCCAGGAGCGGTGCCGGGGACGGAGCAGGTGCTGGGGTCGGCCGCTGGGCACGCCGGACCATATGCGGACTGGGCGGCAGCGATGGTGGGTTTTGACGGGCAGGCCGGCGCGCTTTTCCTCCTTCTGGAATCGATGGCCGCCACGCGACATCCGAGAAACCGAGTTGGACCGTACGTACGCTTATGTCCGGGCGGCGTCCTCCGCTTGTGTGTATTGTTCGGGCTTTGTTCATATGACGCAGTGAGTCACCCGGCAAGCGGGGGAAGTAATTTTCTGTGGCGAGCTACACCAACCGCCGTCAATGATTCACGCGATAAATTCTGTTTACAGTAGGAAATACAAATTGGGAGAATGGGAAATAATTGACTGTGAGACGTCCGTCGTCGTTTCCCCCCCCCCCCCCACCGCGCCGTCGCTGCCAGCCTGGGAGCCTGCTGGAGGACCACTCGCTTCAGACAGCATGGTGCGCGCGGTCAGCGGTGCTTCTGGGCTGCAGTGCCGGCCCGTGGCGGCGGTGAGGTGTTGAGAGGATCCCGTCCACCACGGTCCTCACTCCTCAGTACTGTCGGGCCGGGCCAGGTCTCTTCCTGTTCACCTTGGGCGGTCATCTGGGGGGCTGGTGTCGGCTGACCTCGCCACGGCTGGCCGTCACAGTGGCAGCTGACTGACAGGGGTACAACGGTGACACGTGGTCAGCTTCCCGGCCCGCCCCCGCCCCCGCCCCGTATGTCGGACATGTGTGACGTAATTACGTCCGACCCCCGGACGACTCAGGAGCGCAGACCCGGCAGCCGGGGACAAGCGGGTCCGTGGTCCGTGGTCCGTGGTCCGTTCCCGTCCCGCCCCGCCCCGCCCCCGTCCCCGCCTCTCAACTCACTCTAAACAGGTGAATTAAATCTATCGTGTTTGAGTGTTTTTGTTACTGGCCACTAATCCAGCTAACCCGAGCCAGTCCATTAGCTGCTACAACATGCCAAGCAGTCACAGCCACAACAACGGGTTTAATTAGCGGCGCATGCAAATCGCGCGTGCACAGTACGTGACTAAGCCGTCATGAGCCGCCGGTCGCCGCTGCCGGCTGCCGGCCTGCCCCCTGTTGTCGACTGAGTGCCTGTGGGAGCGTGTCAGTCACCGGGCTGGCTGCGAGTGAATCGACCTCTGGTCGAGGCGCTCCGTGATCGTTCATTCAGCGAGCCGCGGCCCGAGCCCAGCCGCTCCTGGGACCGCCTGACGGGTCTGACGGTCTGAACGGTCTGAAGCCCAAGAACGGTCTGACTTCCTGACGTCTGACGCCTGACGCCTGAAACGCCAGAGCTCAGGTGGTTTGTATTAGATGGACTGGTGGCTCTGTGCTGGCTGCCCGGCCTGGGCTGCCTGTCCTCTGGGGCCGACGGAGCGCCACGCACGCGACTCGTGACGTGACGTGACGACTCGTGACGGGCGGCAGACGTGACGTGACGACTCGTGACGGGCGGCAGACGTGCGGCTGTACGGCGCAGATCCCACCTCTGCACGGCTCTGCTCCACACGGCCGCACAGGGCCGGCTAACGGTGCCGCACGCTGACTCACCGCCGAGCCGCCGCAGATGGCTGCCGCGCGCCCACCGCCCCGCCACGCCACGGCGGTGGCACGATGGCACGACGGTGGGGGATACACGATCTTTTCGCTCCAGAGAAGCGTTGGTGAGGGGTTGTGTGTGTGTGTGTGTGTGTGTGACTGGGCGTGGGGCCGAACCTGTGACCGTTCGCCCACTCTATCGACATGCGTGCAGCTTGGGCGGCCATCTGCTGGCTGTGAGCTGCGTTGGCAGACCGGCAGACCGTCACCGGTGGAGAATGTCGTGTTTGGCGCTCTCCCTCTCCCTGCCACTCCCCTCTCTCTCCGTCCTGACCGCGGCCCGACCACGCGTGCCACACACCCGCCCGGTCCATAGTTCTGCAGTCCGAGTGACTCACCCAGGTACGCGCTCCGTCACCCCACAGTCGCCCGCGCGCGTCTCGTCCGGTCTAGACTGTAGACCCGGCACACCGGCCTCCTGCCTGTTGGCTGTTAAAGACTCCAGGGAAGGCGGCGCGGCCCCTGTGAAGTCTCAGCGCCGCCGCTACCGAGTACCGCTGGCTGGCGGTATGACGGCCGGCGGCGGCGGTGGTTCAGCAGAGCGGCGCGGCGCGTGAGGTCGCCGGGGACGCGGTGTGCCGGTCGCACCATTACCGGCATTGCCCCAGGCGCGAGGCCGTTTATGGTCGGCGGACGGCTGTGCACCGGCGGCGGCCGGCGTCCTCAGCAAGGACGGACACGGCCGGGAAGGACGGGACGCACGGCGACGCACGGTGGCGCCGCTATCTGTACCTCGTCTCGGAATTCAGCGGGCAGATTTCGCACGTCAGTCGGAGATAGGTGTGACGTCGTTTCTGTTCCGTCACTAATCGGCCCATCAATTCCGGTCGCGGTGCGGAACTGATTTGACGATACCGGAACCGGGCATTCGTCGTTCTTGTCGTCCTGTGACAAGACGCCAGTCGGGCAGGAAATGGCTGCACGGAGTCTCGAGCCGACTCGGTTCGCCTGTGTGAGACCCTACACCAGCGTGGTGGTGATTCATCCTGAGCTGCGTGGTTCGTGTCGTGCGTCGCACACACGTCGCATGTCGGCTGGCGAGCCGGGCAGGGCAGCCGCGCCGCTCGCGTCCAGCAGTGATTCGGTGACCGCACGCTGCCAGCAACCTTTCGCGCCCGGGATTCAGTGCAGCGCCGCCGCCGCTCGGCAGGGATTCAGTGCAGCGGTGGCCCTCCGGTGACGTCATCTCAGAGCTGCCGCAGCCCTGCCTCCGAGCGAACAGGAGAGCTGCCAGCAGAAGCTGCGGGAGCTGCCGATGCAAGGCAGTTTTGAGTCAGATGGCCAGGCAGGGTTTGTGGCGGTGATACTTCGGGTCTCGAGATTAGAGGTAGTGAATCATAACGGCAATGGATTATTGCTGGATCACGATGACGTTGAACCTAGTCTCGAGTGTGTTTTACCATTTGTGTTTCAAGTAAGCTCTCCAGATCATGTCTTGTCAACTTGCTAAACACACAGCAGCATGCTGCGATTGACGGACGGCTAAGTCTCTCCTGTTGCCCCAGTGACCTCCCTCCTCCCTGGCCGATAGTCGCGCGGCGATATCGCCGGTTTGATCCTTGCTTCTGGTGCTGTCAGCCGCCTTTCCGGGGCTGACCAGCTGACTATCTGTGACGGACGCGCTGGGCTGAGCGGCATCACCGTACGAGCCTAGCCTGGCGTCTATCGCTGTGCGCGATGAGTCACTGAGCAGCGGCCTTTGGAGTGGACGCGTCACGACGCAGACGGTCAGACGATGGCGACTCGTCAGTCGTCACTCGTCAGCGGCTCGGCTCGGCTCGGCTCTCGGCTGGCGCGGCCGCGCAGGAGTACCTACTCGAAAAGCGAGACAGCCGCGTCGGCGTACACCTGTGGATCCCCACCGCCCCCGCCGCCGGGCCGGGTCGCGACCGCGGAGGCTCGCTCCGTAGCATGCAGGCTGAAATGTGATGTAAACTCAGTGGCGAAACGGGGCAACGACGAGCCAACGCGTTACGAAAGTATTGACATTTGTGCTACAATAACGTACTGGAGAAATTATTTTATTATAGTAATTCTAACAATAGGAGGATTAAATCCTACAGACATGCATGTTTTGCCATTGCAGTCAGCTGTTGACAGCTGCTTCCCTGTCCAGTTCTGGCATGCAGGCTGCAGGCAACACGTCATATCACCAAATACGACCTGGCCGAGGTGCACCCCAGTCCCCACTCCCCCCGTCCCCCCCCCGTCTGGCTGTGGTATGCGCATCAGAGCTTTAATCCTCTCCCTGTCCGTCGCTGCTTCTGTTACGTCAAGCGCAGCAGTGTATGTCAGTGGCGGCGGAGGGGAGAGGGGACGAGGGGGAGAACATCGCACACGACAAGTCCACTCAGCTCTGCCCTGTTCACAGTGTTCACAGTGTACACAGTGTTCTATTGCCCTGACTCAGCTTAACACTGATGAGAACTCTGAATACCGATGAAACTCGCCTACGCTCACTAGTTGCTAGCCGTGCACACTGCACAAGCATAGTCTCATGCTTGTCCGGAGCATTATATATATATTCTAGTGTCATGCATTCATTCATTCATGTTGATATTCAAACGTGTTTTCTATCCGAAAAAGAATTCTTGCATTCTTCGGAATGTATGTGATTTACCCCCTTGTGCTGTTTGTGTAGCATATGTATGTAAACGTTTTCTGAACCTCTTCACAAGATCGTCTTTTATTTCCATGTTATCTCTGCAACGGTCCCTGTACGTGCGGCAGTGCGGATTGTGACGTGTTGTCTGTCTGCCCCTACAGGCGGTATGGAGGCGTTCTGTCGGGAGTTCTCTGACCAGTGCGACTCGGAGCTGCGGCCCGTCGAGGCCGACATGCCCGACTGCGCCTCCCAGCTGCGGGAGCGGGCCGACGAGATTGAGAAGGCGCGCGTCACTCAGATCCTGCCGTTCCTCTACGTCGGCAACCAGCAGGACGCCAAGGACCTGGACAGACTCAAGGTGAGAATTGAGATGACACGGAAACATAGGACGGCTGGTGGCGACGGCTCGTGATGATGGCTGTTCTGGTAGTAGAAGCTACTACCAGACTAAATTTGTCCAACATTGTAGTAGATATTGCCGTCTGTGGGCATCTCATTGTTGTCTGTCGTAACTGACACCTCATGCGATAATTCTGGGTTCCAAACCGAGCGCCGCCGGTGTGTTTTGTGTCACCCTGTGGTCTGGCTGCTGACCTGAGGTCTGTCCTCCGGCAGAGCTGCGGCATCACCCGTGTGCTGAACGTCACTGCCCACGTGCCCGGCTACCACCAGCAGCAGGGCATCTGCTACAAGACGTTGCCGGCCGCCGACTCCGGCCAGCAGAACATCAGCCAGTACTTCGACGAGGCCGTCGAGTTCATCGGTGAGTGCAGACTTCTGTTGGTCTCGAGTCTTCTGTGATTGGCTGGGTTTCCTTGGTCAAGCCAGAACGCCCCGTCGTTGAGGGAGTTTGACGGTTGGAATCTGTGACACCACTGCTGTTGTGGAATGTCAGTGCATGGGCAGAGTAAGGAGACGGGAGTTTGACCTGTCAAAACTTGGAGAGGTGTTCCCTCGGTCCTCTACGTCAGGACTGGCGAGCCCGTGACCTAACAGTAACCCGATGAAGCGATATGATCGAACGGCGCAGTGGGTACGCGGTTATCTATATTTGAAAACAAGACACAACATAAACTCCAACGGACGGTTTTATCTGAAAGTGATGTGGACGTATTCAGCTGATAGCTCCAGCGACAACGCTACTCCGATACCCGCCCGGGCCTGATTGGCTGCTTTGCTATTGGGCCAACGGGCAACAACTTCTGCTCGGCGACTTTGTTTTCCGGCCTTCTGTCGGCGCTTGCCACCTTAGTCGGGCGAGGGCAGCGGTCAGTGGTCAGTGGTCAGTGGTCAGTGGTCAGCGGTCAGCGGTCAGTAGTCAGTAGTCAGTAGTCAGTAGTCAGTAGTCAGTAGTCAGTAGTCAGTAGTCAGTAGTCAGTGTCAGTAGTCAGTAGTCAGTAGTCAGTAGTCAGTAGTCAGTAGTCAGTAGTCAGTAGTCGGCGGCCGGCGGGCAGTGGGTGGCGAGTGAGCGGGCGTCGCTGCCTCTCCGGCTGGTGTCATCACCTGCCCATCTTCGTATATGGGCGGGGTGCCAACTGCCAGCGCTGTGTGGCCGGCTGCCATCTGTCGCTGCGGCCCGCTGTTGCCACCCGCTGCCCCTCTTCCTATCCACGTGCTGGCTGACGTCACCGTGGGTCCGGCTCGGCGCAGCACCTGCGTGTGGTTACCTCACCTGCGTGTCGGCTGGCGCGGAGGGGTGTCGGCGCCGACGCGGCGTGACTCAGACTGCCGCGCCGGTATAGTACGGTCGACGATTCGGTGATGAGTCAGACGGGCCAGCTGTCGGTTCTGGCGGGGGAGAGGCTCACCTTGTGCGCCGTCCGGGCCCCTCCGTCGGTCGGTCTGGGGTCGATCTGATGTGGGCTCACAGACAGGATGGGTATGGTTCGGCACAGCCTGGGCTAGGACGGGCTATGTAGACTGAATAGGTCGGAGGCTTGAGTAAGGTTTACAGGCATAAGCCACGGCTGGTTTGTGATGAACTCAGGACCTGTCGGACCTGTTTTGAGGCTGAGGGAGAGCCTGATAAATCGAGAGCCTAGGTCGGGCGACACTGTAGGATAGAACCCACGCCGCCTCCGCACGCCCTAACGTTGAGCTCTCTGATGACCAGCTGGGCGGGTACGTCCACCTGGCCCACCTCTGGCATGGCTGCCGGCCAATAGCGGCGCCCTGCCAACCGACCGACCGACGTCACCACCCCTCCTGTCTCTGACGTCAGCCGTCACGGGCCGTCATCAGCGCGCCACGTGACGGTCAGCGTCACGGCCCGTCATCGGATCGGCGGCGCGTGACGGTCCGGAAGCTCGAGGGTGTGCCGTGCCGTGACGGCTCTGATGGATCAGAGGAGCACGTCCCGTCTCCTGCTCTCCGTCTGAGGGATCAGAGGAGCACGTCCCGTCTCCTGCTCTCCGTCTGAGGGATCAGAGGAGCACGTCCCGTCTCCTGCTCTCCATGTGAGAGATCAGAGGAGCAGCGTGCCCGACTCCTGCTCTCCGTGTGAGAGCCTCTGGGACCACGTGCTGGAGTGGAGTGAGCGGTCGTCTCCCCGGCTCGTCTCCTCGGCTCGTCTCCGCGGCGCCGCCCCTGTCTCCGCTGCGTCAGATAGCAGCCAGAACAAACGCAGCCACTATCATGCCGCCAGCAGCTATCAGAGGAGCGGGGCACGGCAGGCTCGCGTGCTGCTCCGGCCCCCCTCCCCGCCGCTGTACCGGGGGAGGGGGGACTCAGGTGCGCTCTGATGAGTCACTCGCTGCGCGGCGAGGCCGGGTACAGTCGGCCGGGGCTGGCAGGTCACGTGTCTAGTGACAGACGACAGATGACAGGCGATCTGACAGACAAGGGATGTGGCAGATGTGACAGATGTCGGGGATGCGACAGCTGTCGGGGGTGCGATTTGTCCGTGACGATCTGGACGATGATGATGGTGTAGGCTCAAAGGCCTCGCGATTGCCAGTGTTGGGTTATACGTGGCGCCCATGGCAGGACTGGACATAACTGTGATGTCAGCGGGGCGCGGCCGGGTTCGTTTGGGACACCCACACGGGCGGGCGTCGATCGGCCGGCCGTCCTTCACTGCTAATGGATGACCTCCGTGTGTGACGTCACAGTGATGACGTCACCGGTCAGTGAGGACGCGGCCCGGCCGGCGCGTCGCCTCAAACATGGCTGCTGCTGTCAGCCGTAGCGGCGTCTTCTACCGTCTGCCGAACCCTTCACTGGCCGGCCAGCAGGCTGTCATGAGCCATTGGTTCGCCGTGACTCATCCGTCATCAGCCCGCCGCCCGGCTGGGATAAAGGAGCCACTGGAGTGGACGGGCCGCCGCGCTGGGACGGCACGCTGGGGCACAGATCTCCGGCTCTCGGCATTGTCTGCCCCCGGATAATGGGTCGGTCTGCCGGCCCATTATGATTCACTTTTCGGGGGTCGCTGGGGAGAGAACTATGTGATCAATCATTGTAGAGCTGGTGTGGCAGTCGACAGTGCTCTGCCTGGGATTTGTCGGCTGTTCTCGGAGAGCCGGGAAAATGGCTGACGAGATTCTTCTAAGCGTTGACAACATAAGGCATGCCCATTAACATTGCTATATAAGCGATATGATTGGTGGCATCAGTGCCTTGCCTGTCCAGTGTCCATTGCGTGCACTCAGAGTGCTATGACGTCATGGGTGAGGAGGTTTTTATCCGTCCGTCTGCTGGTCGGCGGCCAGCAGGCCGGCTGGGGGCCGAATTACCGCTGACGTCACACCAGGGAGCAGCGGGCGGCCTTTCACCGAGGCCGCCGCACGCCCATTGGTCGAGCGATCGTGACGTCACGCGCGCTGAGTCACCGCCAGCGGCAGGGGCGGCTCCAGCGGCGGTCCGCAGGGGGGGGGGGCGACTGCGCAGATTCGTAACAATTGCGTATGATGCGATGCGGTCCAGGCAGGATCGGAGGAGTGGGCGTTTGTTGATCGGGTATGAAGGCCACGCTACACCAAGCCGCGGCTGCCCCGTCTGCTGCTGTACCTATCTGCGGACCTGGCAGGGGCCGTTCCAGGCATGACATCATTATGGCCGATTTTAGCCTGGCTGACAGGGACGATGACGTCGTATCCTGGCCGCGGCCGCCACCCCAAGTCGACACGCGGTGGAGCTATTCTTGTGTGACGACGCACAAAACGAACCCCGTGAACTCGGTGTTGACTGGTGAAGGCCCAGGCGTGGCCAGTGCAATATGATGGCGTGCTATGGATCTGAGTGGGTGGGGTGTGGAGGGGGGGGCAGACGCGGCCGCCGACAGTTTCGGAGCTTGATCAAGCCCAGATGGTGCCACCGGAAGCTCGGGGGCGCTGATCCAAGCTTACCGGGATGGGATGGTGGGGGAGTGGCGTGCCACATTGGGACCGGGTATCAACTATCGACCCCCTCCCCTATCAGCCCCTGCCACTTGATCGCGTTCACTTGGAATTACAAAGTAGATACTGGCGTATTCTCTGGGAGATGAAGGATAGCGTCTGACGGCAGATTACGGCCAGATAGCGGAGGTGTTGGAGCATGTATCTGTCCGTTTTTCCCCGCGAGTCCTCTCCAGGTCCCACGAACGCTGACTCGGCTCCGGGACCCGCTCTGGATAGACCGCCGGCACTGCGCCGCAGATTGGGACGATTATGGCGCGGTGATGACGTAACCGGCGCGGAGGCAAATCGAGCCGCGCCGCGGAGGGAGAGGCCGGCGGCTGATGGCGCGGGAGTCGTCTGGTCAGTCTGCCTCACATCCACAGTCCACACGGGCCGTGTGGACCTCACAGTCCACCTCACATCCACAGTCCACACGGCCCTCAGTCCACCTCGCATCCACATTCCCAACAGCCTCTTATCAGAACATCTCGCGCGTACGCGTACCGTGTCAGTTGGACACTCGGTATGTGGCAGTTCAGCCCAGTGAGCGGGTCTATTGAAGCCGGCCGGCCGGCGCGGCGGCGGGGGCCGCGGAGGTGTGTGTACCTCGCCCTGGTGCCCCCCGCTGCGTGTTTACTGCGTGCCTCCTGGGCCGGTGACTCAGTCTGCGAGGAAGCGGCGGCCCCTACCCGACCTCGATCCGGCCGGCGGCACTCAGCCCTTTGTGGCGCAGGTGCTGCGTGGTACGCCGCGACCTGGAAACGACAGGGGAGCGGACAATGAACGGTGACCCGACATCACACGGCGGCCGGCCGGAGCACAGGGCGATGGTCACTGGACGGTGGTCACTGGACAGTGGTCACTGAACAGTGGTCACTGGACGGCGTTCACTGGACAGTGTTCAGACCAGCGCGGTGCCTGAACAGATCGCTGTGCTGAGGGGAATGAAGTTCAGCTGGAAGCCTGGACTGGTTGTTCCTGTGTCGGACGTTTATGGAAAGGCCTTTCGGGAAGTGTGGAAAGCCAGTTCTTGGTATTCTATGTGACTCGATATTTATCGCAAATGAATCTGGAGCTGTATGTCCTTACCGATGTGGCGTTTTACCCCGTATCGATAATATCGTATGGGCCCTGAGTTGAGTCAAACATTACCTCCATATGGAGTACAATTACATCATCCTTGCCGTGTCAGTATTTCTCACTAATTCTACCTACCGCCCCCGACTGGCCGCTGCCAAGTCCAATATGACAGCCCATCACGGATGGTTCCAACTCTCCGCGAAGGTCACATCCACACTGCATTGCATGCTGCAGTGGGAGCGGCGTTTTAAAGTACCGTTATTCGCGTGAATTCGAGATCGCATGAAACAAGCTTTTGAATGAAATACCACTGCACTATCGGTTTGCAGAGGAGCGCATCCAATGGTGTTTATACAGATCCGGTGGAGCCGGCGCCGCTTTCTCTGGAACTGAACCTAGTGACGTCAGATGGCGCTGTCTCCGCCGGCTGTTTACCCGTCACGTGACCGCCGTGGGCTGTATCTAACGTGTCACGTGACCGCCTCGGGCTGTATCTGACCGTCTGCTCTCCGTCTTGTGTTGCAGATTGTGCCCGCCGGCTCGGTACCCGGGTACTGGTCCACTGTGTCGCTGGCGTCTCTCGCTCGCCCACCATCGCCATCGCCTACATCATGAAGTGCCTGCCGATGAGCATGCTGGAGGCCTACCAGCTAGTGAAGGCGCGCAGGCCCATCATCAGCCCCAACCTCAACTTCATGGGTCAGCTGCTCGAGTGGGAGCGCTGCCTGCAGCCGGAGGGCTCTGGCGAGGCGGCGGCGGCTGCGAGGCGGCCGGGACCGCCGGCCGGCCAGCAGAGTCCGTGTCGACCGCTCGAGACGTGCACCAGCTGACCGCCGGCCGCAGCGCCGCCGCCGCCGCCGCCGCCGCCGGCCCGGCCCGGCCTGATCTCAGAGAGGCGCCGCTGACGTCACAGTGACGTCAGCGCGGCGTGACTCTCCGGTTCCGTGAACAGCGGCGTCACGGTTCCAGCTGCGGTGACGCCGCGCCGCCGCGCCGCCGCCGCCGGCGCCGGCCTTTCCGTGTTTGTCGTGTGTCGCACTCAGCTCAGAGTGCCCATCGGTGGACCTGTGGAGCGAGACGAGCCCGGCCCGGCCCCGGCCCTGGCCCTGGCCCCTCGTCCCCGGCACGACAGCCCGTTCATGGCCCTGTTGTGGACGAGCTGGACTCCCCTGTCGCCCCGTATTGTGTGGCTCTCTGGAACCCGTGCGTGTGCGTGTGCGTATTTATTTTACCGTGCCTTTGTAGTCATGTGCGAGTTGCGTTGCTGTCGTGTGTCACGTCTTATCCGAGATATCCACCATGTTATACCACCTACAAACGTGTGTCAATAAACATATGCGTCGCGATCGTTAGTGCCTGTTTCGGTGTTGGACGGGCGGTGGACGGTGGAGCCTGCGGGATGGTCTCTGCCCGGCACAGAGGTCTGACATGTGGTGGGTGTTGGACGGGCGGTGGGCGGTGGAGCCTGCGGGATGGTCTCTGTCCGGCACAGAGCTCTGACATGCGGTGGGTGTTGGACGGGCGGTGGACGGTGGAGCCTCTGCCCGGCACAGAGGTCTGACATGCGGTCGGCTCGCGCCGCTCAGCTGGCTGCTCAAGGGTGCAGCGCCATGACTTGGCTGCTGACGTCACACCAGTAACCGACAGATTTCCTGTGCCAAGGGCACACATGAGTCCGATATGATTCGTGGAATCGATGAAACACAGGCAATTATAAATGCATACTGTACAGTGAGCAGTTGAGCGTTCCGCTGGTAAAATTACCAGAACTTCGGTGGCGTGTGGATTGATTCTTTAGCAGCGTAGTTGGGTTTCACCAATGTGATATGCTCCTGAAGCTGACAAAGTTAGTGACGGACGACTGCCACTAGGCGGCGCCACGGTACGGCGTGGGTCGTGTCAGCTCAGAGGCGGACAGACAGGGTACACAGTGCTGACGGAGGCAGCTACTCTGCGGTGGACACCGGGCAGCAGGGTGTGTCAGCCGTGTACCGTGTGTTATGTACGGTCCGAAGGTCACTGTCCACCCTCAGCCGAGCTTCAGTGATGAATGGTAGCCGGCAGAGGACGCCTCCATTGTCTCAACAGTAGGCTGCAGCAGCAGCAGACCGATTGATATCACCGGCTGCGTCATATTTGGTCAGCTGGCGGGGCTGGACCCGGCTAGGATGCACCCGGTGACGTGTTTCGACATAGATACCAGCGACCCGCCCACTTCCAACCAGGGGCGCAGCCAGTGACGGGGCCAAGATGGGCCCTTTCCAGACATAAGATGGGCGCATGCTGAGCCCAAGAATAAGATGGGCCCTTCCCGGGCCTGGGAGCTGAGATGGACCTTTTCGGGACTTCAGATGATCGAATTCTGAGGTTAAGTTGGGTTGTATCAGGCCTGAAATGGGCCCTTTCTGAGTCCACGATGGGCCCCTTTCAGGCACGAGATGGGCCCCTCTGAGCTGCGACGGGGGTGCTTTAGCCCCGAAAGCACCCCAGAGGCTGCACCCCTGCTGCCAACCCCGGACCATATACAGGCCAGAGGATGCATGGTCCGGATGGTAACTTAGACGTTTCGATCATTCATTTGCATATTGTATGTAATTTGTGTTGAATTTCATGGAGGGTGACATCTCGCATTAGGTACTTTGTTATCCGTTCTTATCGGTTATTTAGTAAGTATACTGAACGAGATGCGTGGCTGCACAACAAATCATGTGCATACAAACTCAGTGTACGTACACTGAAGACATTTCTCTAATAACTTCGATGTAATGGCGGTGAGGATGGTTTGTGCTGTGACGTGATTAGGATCTTAGGTAATGCGAGTTAGATGGTGTTCTCCGTGGCATTCTCAGTTCGATTTGAGCACAGCTTTGTTCGAGCAGCCTGGTCAGGCGATGCACATGTCCAACTACTTCTGCGTGCATTTAGTTGCGTCGTGTCCTCCCCCTCCTTTTGATCCGGGTCAGGGCTGGAGATCCTGGGGGGGGGGAGGGGGTCCACGGTCATAAAATACTAGGTAAAACGGAAAAGGAGCTTCAACACAGGGCCAATGGGAGGCAGTTTGACATAGATGTCAAACTGCCTCCCATTGGCCCTGTGCTGAAGCTCCGTTTCCGCTTTACCTGGTATTTTATGACCGTGGACCCCCAGGATCTACCTACAGCCCTGATCCGGGTGCCGTTTTACTTCACCTGTGGTGGGTGAGGACCTGACACAGACCAGCCATTTCCTTCGCAGACCCGATGGTCGGGGGGTTCCAGGAGGGGAGGGTAAATCTACACCACTACAGCCATCCCATCAGGTGGTTAGCTACACGAGATGACAGAATGTCGGGGACGGGATGACACTACAGAATGACGGGGGACGATATGGGGACGCCCGGGACGAGGAATCAGATTATAGCCGGCTACACTGGGATGACGCCGTCAGAATGGACGAGGATCTGGTGCAGCTGGGGACTAGAATGGGCCGGGCTATTCGGCGTCCGTGCCGCCTACAGATGGCCATCTGCATCGCGATGACGCACGGAATCTAACTCTTCTGACCGCGGTGTCGGCCCGCTTCAAAAGCCACACAGTGGTACAACAATCGTCTTACCCTCGCCGATGACGCAATGGCAGCGGCAGCCGACACCGAGGGGAGTCCGGCGGCCGTCACGTCACGGCACCAGGCTCGTCACGTCACGGCATCAGGCTCGTCACGTCACCAGGCTCGTCACGTCACGGCACCAGGATCGTCACGTCACGTCACCAGGATCGTCACGTCACGCCACCAGGATCGTCACGTCACGGCATCAGGAATCGTCCACGTCCACGGCATCAGGCTCGTCACGTCCCAGCTCGTCACGTCACGACAGGAATCGTACACGTCACGTCACCAGGATCGTCACGTCACGCCACCAGGGATCGTCACGTCACGTCACCGCCAGGCTTGTCACGTCACGGCAACCAGGCTCGTCACTCACGGCTCGTCCAACGTCAGGCGCACCAGGATCGTCACGTCACCAGGCTCGTCACGTTCACGGCACCAGAATTGTCAGCATCACCAGGAATCGTTCACGTCAACGGCACCGAGGCTTCGTCACGACACGGCACCAGCTCGTCAACGTTCACGGCCAGGTTCCGTTATAGTCACGGGCCTCGTCACGGATCACGGCATCCCCAGGATCGGGTCACGTCAACGCAACCCCGGATCGTCACGCGGCACGTCACGTCACGCGCGCCCGCTCGTCACGCCACGTCACCAGGCTCGTCACGTCACGCCACCGAGGCCTCGTCACGTCACGGCCACCAGGCTCGTACCGTCACGGCAAACCAGGCTCGTCACGTCACGGGCACCAGGCTGTCACGTCACGCCACCAAGGCTCGTCACGGCACCAGGCTCGTCACGTCACGGCACCAGGCTCGTCACGTTCACGGCATCAGGCTCGTCACGTCACGGCACCAGGTTCGTCACGTCACGGCTCGTCACGTCACGGCACCAGGATCGTCACGGCACGTCACGTCACGCCGCCCGGCTCGTCACGACACGTCACCAGGCTCGTCACGTCACGCCACCAGGCTCGTCACGTCACGGCACCAGGCTCGTCACGTCACGCCACCAGGCTCGTCACGTCACGGCACCAGGCTCGTCACGTCACGGCACCAGGCTCGTCCCGTCACGGCACCAGGCTCGTCACGTCACGGATCCAGGCTCGTCACGTCACGACACCAGGATCGTCACGTCACGTCACGTCACCAGGCTCGTTACGTCACGCCGCCAGACTCGTCACGTCACTGCACCAGGATCGTCACGTCACGTCACGTCACGTCATCTAGTCGTGTTTACCTGACGTCACGTCCTCCCTGGCCCGATGGCGGCGCAATCGTCTCGGGATCGGCTGAGGCACCGTGCCGGCCTGACCAGCCGTGCAGATGATGAGATATGCGCGTCTCATGTCACCCATAGTCTCATATAGCGAGACGCAGAGGCAGGCCAGGCCATCATACAGTGTCACCGAGCTGGTTCTCGCAATGTGTCACCGCTGGTTCTCGCAATGTGTCGCGCTGGTTCTCGCCATGTGTCACCGCTGGTTCTCACAATGTGTCACCACTGGTTCTCGCAATGTGTCGCGCTGGTTCTCGCAATATGTCGCGCAGTCTCGCAATGTGTCGCGCTGTCTTGCAATGTGTCACCGCTGGTTCTCGCAATGCGTCGCGCTGGTTCTCGCCATGTGTCTCCGCTGGTTCTCACAATGTGTCACCACTGGTTCTCGCAATATGTCGCTCTGGTTCTCGCAATGTGTCGCGCTGGTTCTCGCAATGTGTCGCGCAGTCTCGCAATGTGTCGCGCAGTCTCGCAATGTGTCGCGCTGTCTCGCAATGTGTCACCGCTGGTTCTTGCAATGTGTCGCGCTGTCTCGCAATGTGTTGCGCTGTCTCGCAATGTGTCACCGCTGGTTCTCGCCATGTGTCACCGCTGGTTCTCACAATGTGTCACCGCTGGTTCTCGCAATGTGTCACCGCTGGTTCTCGCAATGTGGCGCGCTGTCTCGCAATGTGTCGCGCTGTCTCGCAATGTGTCGCGCTGTCTCGCAATGTGGCGCATTGTTTCGCAATGTGGCGCAGTCAGCGGCGCTGTCGGAGACGGTGCAGAGTCTGCCGCCACTGAGGTCTGACGGTAAAGAAGAGACGATCGGCTGTAGAGGGCAGTGCCAGTGGCCATTTTGGAGCTGGTGATGTGATGATGTTGGGCAGGCGGTTCTGAGAAACACTAGTTGGATTGACATCAGCGCTGCCTCTAAGGTTTAACGTGCACACACGACTCAACTGACAACTCAGTATTATCGATTCCAAACCGGAACTGAAAATTGCAATCATAGACGTTGAAATAGAGGGCCGTCACTTTTTGGTTAGTTTTTAGCTAAAATATCAAAGATTTTATTTTATTTGGTTGGAAACAGTTGAGATCGCAAGAGGTTTTCCAGGACGAGAAGAGCCAAAATTTGCGAATACATCTTGCATATGGGCTGGCATTGGCGGATCCAGCCTCCCAATATGGGGGGGGGGGGTAATTTCACTGGAGACCTCCGGGTCCTTGACCGGGGAGGTCGTTGACAAATCCCATTTTATCTAGTGTAAATTTGTTAATCTATTATTCACCTATACCTACCCAAATACGATTTCTCGCCGTGTTTAGTGCACTCAAAAACTAGATGAGCGCCGGTGCGTTATCGTCACAAATATGACACATGGCGGCCACCTCGTACCATTTCCTCGAAATGACCCGTAATTTGTGTACTATTAACTGCGAAAACTTACTTTATTTTGGATACAAGGCAGGAAGTCCTTACTCGGTATGATCAATATATGTTATAAAATAAATAATCATTATTCTGCATAATGTCAGCAATTCACTTTATTTAGTAAAACACAGCAGGTATATTCAGGTACAAAAAATGTATTGCCCAGCAAAATAAATATTTAATTGGTATGCAGGGGAATGTTTTTTGGGAAGGGTGAATCCAGTGACATAAATAATACATTTAAAAAAAATGTTGAACGGGGGGGGGAGAGGAGGGATAGGGAGCGTCAGCGTGTCGTCAGCGCGGCTGCAACTGTACGCAGCGTCGTCGTTTTTTCGTTTTATGTAATTGGTGAGTCGGCTGAAATTACGAAAAAGATGTATCTCCATTGTCTGCGTGTATTTAAAACTTAACAGCAATTTAAATGTGGATTTTTCTGTCAGGGGTATAGCTTCTACAGAAAAGTGGGAGGGGGCTGAGCTGGGGAAAATCACTTAAAGTATCATCAAAATCCACAAAAATGCAGATTTCACCGGATTTCACCCACTTTCACTTCCTTGTCAAAGTTGGGGGCTGAAGCTAAGTCACTAGCGGATCGAGAGTGGGGCGGCAGGGGCTTTAGCCCCCCATATTGCCTGAAATTGGCGATAATTTGATACTTAATCTTTCTACATGTTTGAAACTCAGTACTGGAAATCATAAGGTTAAACTAATTACAAAGACATATTTGCTTAAAATTGTTCAATAAGGTACAAGGCAGCCGAATCCGATGAGTTTGTCAAATTTGATTCATTTGAATTTGAATCAAATTTGAATCATAGTTTCAGGACCTTTGATGTGGGGAACATGTCCCCTTTGGCCTCCGTGGATCCGCCCATGCTGGTAGGTGGAAATATGGCAGCAGATCCAAATCCAAATATGCAATTTCTGTCCATTTTTTTTTTCAAAGGCTGCCCGAAATTGTCAGAAGTTTACCCCAATTACGATGTGTTGGTTTACCCCAATTACCTTACCAACCTTTGGTACCAACCTTACCACGTCTGATTGATAACGGAACACTTTGTCTATTGCAAACTTTAATGACGATAAATCGAACAATGGATACCTAATGCTATTAAAGATGGTGAGAAGTTCACTTTAATCAATCGGGTTAGACACTTTACGATGTCATGACTTTGTTGCCAGTCCAAGGTTCTGATTACATTATCACCGGACGTAACTGTAGTCTGTAAATGTAATGAAGTCATTAGAATGCCACTGAAGGGATATAAGGTTTCCTTATGCTAACAAATGAATACCTACAAATACAGCCAAATGTGGTGAGCAAACAACTCCATGAAGTCGGAAAAGAGTTATATACCAGTTACCTGGAATTGTAACAATGATCCCACGCTTTCCTCCTGGTCGGTTAGTTAACTCGAATAAGCCGCGGAAAAACTAATTTACTATTGCATCATGTGAATTGTGAAATGCAAAATCTGGAATTTGTATAAGACAATTTATAATTCGAATATAAGTAGCTACGCATGTTTGTTGAACTTACAAATATAAAATGCCTTCACGAAGAAGAAAATTGTATAATTGCGCTGAACAAACTAGTTTTGTTTGTATTGATGTATTTGTATCACAGTTGCAAAACATATTAGCCTTAAATAACAGAAATGCACTGGGCTAAAGGCCCAATGGTCTAATGGATATTCTGTGTTAGGAGCTATGCTGCGAAACAGCATCTGATGCTGTCCCGCAATGCATGCCGTGTTGCGGTATCAGCTTTTTGATTGCTACTCCCGCATTTGCATGCGTGTTGCGGTTACAGCTTTTGATACTGTCACGCAGTAACAGCTTCTTGAAGTACTGTGCATGAGTGCGTGCGGCACCAGCGACAACTACTCAAACCAGTTCGTGAGGGTCCCCTGTTATTCGACGCACCAAACAGCTCTACTTGACCGAGTTCTAAAGGTCTGTTCAACCTCCCTTCTTCTTCCCAACCCAACCCAAGCGCCCACCTGGCATCGCGTTTAGAAACTTCTGTTCGTGTTCTACACAGCGGTCGAGATGGTGAAAAATGAGCCGTACTATAAATGGGCCACAGAGCGAAGCGAGCAGCGAGAGCCCAGGAGTGAGAGAGTAGAGAGAGAGGAGAAGACTTTGAGATAGATGAGAAGATAATGGAGAGATGAGATAGAGAAATGAGAGAGGATTCTGATGAGATACAGGTATGGAGAGATGGAGGGTAGGCGAGGAGAGAGAAGATGAGATAGATGGTAGAGATTGAATCGAGAGAAGATGAGAGAGAGAGATGAGAGAGAGAGAGAGAAGATGAGAGATTTGAGATGAGATTTGAGGATGAGAGAGGAATGGATCGAGAAAGAGAGTAGAGAGAGAGATTTATTTTCACTTTTATATGATATTTGAATTTTAATTGTAATTTGTATTTTTATTTTATATCATGTGTGATGATGAAGATCTATTTAATTTGAGATATTGATAAGATTCTTATAGGAAATTATAATATATTTAGATCGATATTTAATATTTTTATGAGCTATAGATTTTTATCGAATGCTATTTTTTAATATTTTTAAAAATTATTTTTATAAATTATTTTTTATATTTATAATTATGATTTTTTTTTGGAGAGTAGAAATTTTATTATTTTAGAGCGAATTTTATTTAAGTATGCTTCTTTTATTTTAAGAGCTGATTAATTTAAATTATTAATTAAGATGCGAAATTAATTTTTAAGAGCTGATTAATATTATAATATTTTTTTATATTTAATTTTTAGAGACTATATATATATAAATTTTTAATATATTGAGCCAGTGAATTAGTAGCGGTATTTATTTATTCAATATTTAAATTTTTAGTCTCAATTCAATATTCATTTATGATAGCAATATATTTAGACGAATTTTTAATCTTTATTAGTAAATTTATGCTGATATTATATGTTTATTATTAATAAAATTTTTTTATTTTGAATTATTTTTTTTATATTATTTATTATTTTATTTTATTAATTTTATTATGAGTTGACAATTATTATATTGTAATATTTATTATTTTTTGCGATAAGAGCGATAGATGCGATTAGAGCGATTGTATAGAGGTTTAGAAGCAGATTTAGAAAGCTGATAGAGCTGTTTTAAGAGCTCGATTTAGAGCGAAGACGAGTGAGAGCGAGTGAGAGCCGAGTGAGAGCGATGTGAGAGCGAGAGTGAGCGAGTTAGAGCGATGTATCAAGTGTTGCGAGAGTTTGATGATGTTGAGAGCGATAGTGAGCGATGTAGAGCGATATGAGTCATTGAGTTGCTTGAAAGTGGTGTGAAAGTAGTAATATTTTTTACATAGTGAAGGAGTTATATGAGTATGTATGTGAGTGCGAAGGGGTGAGTAAAGCGGTGACAGTTGGGCGTATGAGTGAGTTTAAGTGAGTGATGAGAGCAATAGTAGTGAGTGAAGTGAGTGAGTGAGTAGTGATGTGAATTGTGTGAGTTGAGTGAGTGATTGTGAGTGTGAGTGAGTGAGTGAGTGAGTGAGGAGACGATATCGGTTAGCAAGTGTATGCGATAGTGATGAGTGAGTGAGATCGTGCATGTAGTGAGTGAGGTGAGTGAGTGATTGAGTGATTGATGAAGGGAGTGTGAGGATGGACGTGAGTGTGAGTAGTGTGATGATGAGTGTATATGTGATGTAGGTCGAGTGAAAGGAATGACAGAGTAGATACTGAGAGAAGTGAGATAGATGATAGAGAGTTGCATGACGTTGAAAGAGTGAAAAGCGTGAGAAGTCTGCGTATTGGAGCAAGTGAGAGTTAAGAAATTAATGCAAAAAAATCGTTCCCAAACAATTCATATATTAATCTGGATTATTGTGTCGAAATTAATTATAATTTGCGGTTGAAATTCGTGTCTATTGCCAGCGGACGCCTTTTGAAACACTCACTAACCCGAATGTTGGTATATTTTTGGTCCAAGCTGATCTGTCGAGCACAGTAGATAATCGTGCTGCTAGCGATGCATGTGATTCTCAGAAACTCTTAGACGGCTCGCTACTGCTCCCTTCGGTCAATTCCGTTTCACTGATCCCTGGTATGGGTCAGACACTCAGTGATCTCTCAAACTTGTCCAACAACCGTAGTTGGGCCGGGTGGTGCCCCCACCGCAGTGCACAGATACTTTCAAGAGAGACTGTACATGCCTGTTTGGCGGCACAGCTGATGTTGCTGGGCTCAAACCTATACTGCTCCGGTGGCCGAACATGTGTACTTTTGCCCGTTTGACGACAATTATCTTTAACCCTTTTACACACTAAGCAATCACTTAAACTGCTTACTCATGAAACAAATACCAAAAGTATCAAAGCATTTCTGATACCTTTGGTATAGTTTTACATGGGGAAATTGGGTGACGCTCGAAATGAATTAAGGGTAGGCACGGGTAAGAGTATGTTAGGATAAGAGTACGCACAAACTATTTCATCTGCTTAGCAACGTCAGAGTAGCGCCATTTAATGTCATAACTAAGCCACCATTGCTTTCACACGACATCCAAAATTTAGTGCGCTATACGGCCTCATTTGTCGTTCTAACGCATTAGCTTTTTGTTTGTGTTAAGAACTTAAAACTTAATTTGGTATAGAACATGAGAAAAAGACACAGGTTCTATTTCTCGCTTCATCTCGGGGTTATATCTTGCTAACACTATGTATTATTTTCGACACGAAATGCATATTCTTTCCTATTTATTGGTGAAGTTCAAAAGTGTTTGACATTTTCGCACGGACGTGAATGCAATGGTGTAGACATGTAATACGTTAATACCGATATCACGACCGACTGCGCATACTCACGACCCAGTGGTCAGGCGACATTGCAGTTTAAAGGTGTGTCCTTCATAGTAAAACATGTGTACCTACCTGGTGCCTCCTTTGTGTTACTACCTAAAACTGAACTATGATGTGCAGCGATTATCATTATCAGCATCCCTTAAATAATGCATAATTGCATATGTGTAGACTTCATTTCGGGAACATCCACAGCCAGAGGCGTCACCGACGGGGTGATCTGGACCCCCACTCTCAGAATGCCGAGAGGGGGGACCTAGGCGCGGATTCAGGACTTCAGTCTGTATTGTATTGACCGGTCCATCCACGCGAACATAGTTTTCCGGGACATCGGTTCACAGCTTCTACATAGGTAAGCAGCACACATGTATGCACATAAGCACAAGACCCAACAATACACAGAAAGATACATCTATTTCAATAGTGCCACACTGATGAGATAATACATGGGGCGCCACATGGGCGCCGTCAGCACAATGTTGTTTACCGGGGGGAGGGAGCGGAGGAGCGTCACGAAAATATTGTTGACCGGGGGAGGGGAAGAGCGTGATCGAAACAAAAAGTTGCGCTCTACGGGCACGATGAACCGAGGTTCAGGGGAGGCGGAGTGCCCTTGCACCCCCTAGATATGCGCTTGGGGTCGACCCCCTCCACATTTTGCGGGAAAAATTAACAATTTATCGTAAAATTTCCTTTGTAGCAGTCAAAACCCAGCTATTCATGATTCATATTCGGCATGACACAAGTTTCGCAATTGCTTATACAAAGTTTGCAAATGGAAAAATGACTTCCATTGAGAGTCTGGCAGAGGCTCTCCTTGGCGGTAATTTATGGCCACAGGGCCCACTCCTTAAAAGATAATAGCTTTCAAGCAAGCCACAAGTTAAAGGAAATAGTTCACCTTGGATTGTTTTTTTCAAACACGATTTGATTATATTTTGAAATATAACTTCTTTTCATAATGTCAAAAATAGCCATGCATCGCGCCGATTCAAGACCGAAGGACGTACAGTCGGTCTTTTATGTATCTTCACTTTTTCAGTTTCTAAAACTCATCTAATCTCTCCTCTGTGTACATGAAGGAAGGACTGATACAAGGAAACATGTGGCACCTTCCTGTGTAGGTACCACTTGATCCCTTAAATCAGACCTTCGTGTACACAGAAGTGAAATTAGATGAGATTTAGAAACTGAAAAGCGGAAGATTCATAATAGACCGACTGTACATCATTGATTTTTTTCAAAACTATATGCGCACTCTGCAACGTCAAACGAAAGAATCAAATGGCTCAGCCAATCAGATTCGAAAGTAGTCGTGTAAGATTACTGTATAGCCTCTGCCCAGGTGTGTGAGGCCCACATTCTTTTGACATTCCTTATGTTCGATGGCCCACATTCCTTCGACAAAAAGTGAAATATATTCGGCTGGAGAGCCCTTTTCAGTCCCAGAAAACTTGCAAGCTTAGGGGTTTTTCAACACGGGCTACAAAACTGCTATCTCAGTTCAAAACCCATGTTGAAGGTGAACTAATTCCTTTAAGCTATTCTGCCGAGTTCCGAAAAAGACGACGCGAACGCAAAGACACGGACACCGGCATCCGGAAGCTACTCCAGCGGTGCCCAGCTTGCTGGACCGAAGAGCTAATAGTGGAGACCAGGCCAGGACCATCTCCCCAAGCCATCTTCCCCCTCCCCCATCCCCCGGTTTCTCCAGATCACAGGGACCATTTATGCTTGAACAAATAGTTTTGACTCTTGCTGCTTTTAAAGGGACTGTCCCACCTTAACATAAGATTTGAGTTGAGATAGCCATTTTGCGTGCTTGGCGGGGACATTAAATTAATGTTATGTTATAAAGTTAAAACAACACTGAGTCGAATCACAGAGAAATTCGAGTTTGATTTTGCAGTCTGTAACATCGCCAGCCGCCAATGATTGAATCGTGGCCGTGAGCCGATGTCGTAGTCTCTCTTTCTAAATGTTGATTACAAGTCGACTTTTTACCTTTGGCCATACATTAGCCATACAGTATTCCTACTTATTAACAAGCGTGAAGGTCTTTTTTCCAAAAAATTCCTTCATATGACGTCATCAGCCCAAATATCAAAACTATTGTATGAAATGAAGCACGTTCGTGAGAAACAAATGTCATAATCGTGTTCAGCAGTATTCACTTCATATTTTGCACCACTAACGACGTACATTTGACACATTTTTTGAAGGTGGGACAGTCTTTTTCAACCATTTTCACTGTAAACCAGCTTGTTTGTTACAGTTCGGTACCTACATATGTATTATGTATGCAGTTATTCACATTGTATGTACTATTAAGTGCTGACTATCACCGGTCATCGTTATTTACTATCCGAGTAAATTAAGACTATCTTCATTCAGGGGCGGAACTTTATATCTCTTTGGGAGCCCCCTTCCAATGATGAGCTGAGCCCTCCCAATGGTGCTCTGAGCCCCCAATGTCTTCGAAAATTTGTACCTTTCGAAAATTTGTACCTCTTCAATATTTCCAGAACTATTCGTACAGATTGGTTGTTTTTGAATTTTGCGTATTTCATCACATCAAGGTGTGATTCCATCTTAGGAGTATTCCATCCTCGAAGTATACGAGCATTGTGGTAACCATCTGCGACTGCTTTTTCGATTATGATATAATTGAGAAGTTGGCAGCAAGGATTGTCATCTGCTAAATGGTTCGTAGATATAAGGTTCAAACGTTCAGATTAGCGAATAGCGGAAGGGGATTATGAACATGAAAAAGCCATCGGGGTGCTTTATTTAAATGATGTTTAATGAAATTGGTTGTAAATGTATTGTTTGACTAAAATAGGGCTGATAGTTATTGCAACCTTTTTGTGACTATGCTATTGAAACATCCTAAATATGCATCCTCCGTACTAATATAATAATTTGATACAGAGGAATATCGAGGGGCTCGAGCCACCAAAGGACATCGAGCCATCGTGGTCAAGGGAGGGGAGGATAGGAGGGCCACTGTCGGAAGCTAAACGTTTTTTTTTACCTGACGAGCCCTTGGTCACTGGTCGGCCTGAGCGGGCCCCATTGAGCCTGAAGTGGACACTCCGTCGACTTGAGAGAGTGTTTCGTCCGCCTGTGGAGGGCCGAGGGTCCCAATCGGCCTGATGAGCCGATGTCAGGCCTGAGGGTTTCCCTGCCGGCCTGAGGGGACTTCAGTCGGCCTAGTCGACCTGAGGGACCCTCGGTTGACTAAAGGGCCCTCCATCGACTAGGGGGGGGGGCTTGGTTGGCTTGTGGGAACCTCTGCCGGCTTGAAGGGCCCTTGGTCGGCATGAGGAGCCTTTGATCGTCCTGAACAAAAGTTCCTCAGGCCGAGGGGTTTTGTCGGCCTGAGGGGGCCCTTTGTTGGCCTGAGGGGGCCTCAGTTCGCCTGAAAGGCCTCAGTCGGCCTGATGTTCCTCGGTTGGCCTGAAGAGGACTAGGTCGGCCTGAGGGGGCCTTGTTTGGCACTATTATTAGTAAAGTATTACAGACAAAACAAAGCCAAACATCCATTCCATTTTGGTATCTTCAAAACAACACATGCTCAGATCCTATCTCCTCTTCCAAATGTGCGGCTTTGGTCGCTGAGAGGCTCTGTCTGGCTGACTGAAGCCGTCTGAGTCACAACACGTTACAGACCGCCTTCCTGTTCCAGTTTCCGCGCCATTCAACACCGGGCTGTCCCGAACGGAAGCGGCGTAAGAGCAGCCCTCAGTTCCGCCACGGCAGACCTGACACAGACCTGACACACAGACGCACATGCACACAGACATACTCACAATGCGTCCGGGACGGCCCCCAAGAAGGCCCGGCCCGCCTGCCGACGTCCCTACTGTTCCGGGGCAGTCCCACGGGACGAGACCGGAAGGGCCGCTCTTCCGGTGTCTCATCAAACGCCAGGCAATGCCGGAAGTGAGAGGATCTTGGCTTGGTCGTTTTTGAAGCGTTCGTGGACGAAGTTTGTGACTCATATAACAATCGGAAGATAGATCAATATTGTATTATTTTTAGTCATGATTCAGTCATAAGTCGTTCAATTTACAGGAACTGTTAATTATACGATCAGCGTAACCTCTTTACTCTTTAGCCACCGGATTTAAAACTGATGTAAAGGACACAATTATCCTTGCGTTAATCGCTCACAGAGTTTATAACTATTTCCTGCCACTTTTGGCCATATAAAAATAAAATATAAAAATAATAATGCCTAATAAAATACGTCTTAAAATATCTACTCAACTCAATTACTAATGTAAATAATTAAAATTTGAATCTGAATCAAAATCTCAAATCTGAAGAGCTAAGAAAAATGGCGTATAAAAATAAAAGTGAGATGCATCTTGAGCAAATTGTACATTACGGCTGCTTAAGAAATCGCTTAACACGCGCCCTGAAGGGGGAGGAGCGAAATCTGCCCAACCCTCCGGTTTTTCGAGGACAGCGAAAAATTACGGCGCGCAGCGCCAACGTCTTCTGCATACCTTATCGAAAATTAACTACTCACATTATGTAAAATTCTTGACCTCGGGTCATCTCAGGTCAGGTCACCAGACAAGGTCACGTGATGACCTCACCTCCAAAACATTTGGGGTCGTATGCAGCCACAATTTTGGGACGATCGGTCTCAATATGGCAGGATATCATAAGGTCTTAAGGACCTACAATCTGATTATCGCAGATTTCTTATATCGGTGACCTAAGGTCAGGGTCAATTTTGTGACCTTGTTAGTCAATAACTCCCGACGGAAGGAAGATGGAGAAGTGAAAACGGTACCCATGTGTTCTTCTCGTCGAGACACGTCTCAAAATATGCAACATGATCTACTTTGGTTACCACTTGACCTTGACCTGAGGTAAAATTTCCCAGTTGACCTAACCTGGTGAAAGTGTACATGATTTGAAGTACTTGAACGAGACAAACATGAAACCGTCAACCTTATTGCTTTATCTTTATTAGTTTAAAAGTCATTTGCGAAAACAAAAGTTTTGCCAAAAATAGCCTTTTTGGACCTTCGATGACCTCTGGAGACGATGAACTATTGACCTGAGCTCAAAGTTGAGGACATGAATGCAATTGCACATTTCAAGAGATTTCGATTGTGTGTTTTTTCTTCTGTTTATTTCTAGCTATCATAGTTTGAGATGATTGGGAGTACCTAGAGCGAGATCCTAAATTTGAAAAATTTGACCTTTGATGACCTCTGGTGACCTTAATATCGACCTGACCTAAGAAACGACGTACTTTTGATAAAGCTTGTCTCGAGCTCTGTAACGCCGTTTTTTACGTGTCGCTACCTTGCGTTTTTTTAGACCATAGGGGGTGGGAATCCGCCCCCCTCCCCTCCAGGGCGTGTAATTCTCATTGGCCTTCCAGGCGCGTGTTAGACGATATTGTTTTTAATCGAGTCGAGATAGATACTCAAGGTGAAGGTCAATCAGATCATCGACAGTTTAATTCACAACAATGCAATCGTGTAGAATACCAGCCTTGAGATATACCTCCATAACCTGTCCTGACAGAACAATGTTCATTGTTAAAGGGACTGTCCCACCTTCTCAAAAGTTCTCAAATGTACGACGCATGTGATGATAAATATTAAGTAACTGCTGCCGAACACGATTATGACATTTGTTTCTCACAAACAGTGCTCAATTTCATAAAAAGTTAAGTTTTAATAATTTGGGCTGATTGACCGTCATATGAAGGAATTTTGGTAAATAGAGAAAGCCTTCACGGCTGCCATATGTACGGCTTAATGTATGGCCAAATGTAAACAAATGTCGACCTATGCATCAACATTTTTCAGTAAAGAAGTGAGACGTCATCGGCCTGCAAGGGTCCCCGTTCAGATAAAAAAACTGGGGACTGGGATGTTACATCTATGTCAAAACCTAAACTAAATTTTATTTTTGATTCGACCATCGTGGTTGTTTTAACTTATACTATACATAATTTCAATGCCTAGCACGGAAAATGGCTATCTCAACTCAAATGTATGTAAAGGTGGGACAGTCCTTTTACTTGAATTGGTAAAAAATTACACCCTTTCTTTTTTATTGCATCATGTTGTGAATCTTAAACATAAGTTGACCCTTTTTCAGCACAATTATATTTTGTTTTCAATACATCAAACAAAGTGTAGCCTGTACCGCAGTACCATATCGCAGTAGGTAGTCCTAGCGTGGTAAGAGTGAATCGCCACGCCACCTCGGACACCCACTACCTCTATGCGATAGATGCCTTCCTGCCGTGGGCCGCGGCCGGGGGGGGGGGGTGGACGAACAAGAGGATAATCCCTCAACTTTTTCGGATTTTAACTTACGGCCTGGAAAAACGAGTACCAATGCCAAAATGAGTACCAATGCCCCCTCAACTTTTGGTATGTGGCGGAGCGTTTCGTTCCTTCGGTCTCCCCAACGTCTCTGGCGACCAGAGAGAGGCTTTCAGCGATCACCGTCTCCCCCTCCGTGTCCGTCTCCCCGTCCCCGCCACTCCGGCACGGCACCCTGACGTCACCGCGCGCCTCAGTGACGTCATCGTGTTCCATGGGCGCATTCCGGCGGCTGCAGCGGAGGCGGCGGCGGGGGGGGGGGTAGAGGGACGGCTGAGCCGGCCGGCCGGTGCGGTGATGTCACTCACTGCGCGGTGCAGTAATGCCTTCAGCGCAGTGGCGGCCCGTTATTGTCCGCACCGTGACGGACTCTAACGCTGACCTCAGCCGGCCGTCCGGCGAAGTGGTGTGACCGATATATGATCGGAGGTATGCACCGCGTGTGTGTAGGTGTGTGTGTGTGTGTGTGTGTGTGTGTGTGTGTGTGTGTGTGTGTGTGTGTGTGTGTGTGTTCAGATACAGCCACTGACAGAGATACAGAGGTGGGCATCGTTACTTGAAAATGTAGTTCCGTTACTCGTTACTCCGTTACTCATCAAAGTAGTTCCGTTACTCGTTACTCCGTTACTTTGCGACCAATGAAACGGAAGTTACTTTAGTTCCGTTACTCCGTTACTCTTTAGTTTAATCTGCAACAACCCCTTTTGGGGATGCTGCCCCCCGGATTTTTCTACATGAATTCAAAATGTGCAGATATCGAGGTGAAACTTATCAATAACCATTGCGGAACTATCATTATACGTCTTCTCAAAAGATTTTGATGAAATTGGACGAAGTGCCTTGCGGGAGATAATGACGTTTAAATGAACGTATGTCATGCATTTTTGTTGAAAAACGACACATCTTTGAAAAATTGTAGCAAATCGAGTTTTCAAGTTAATTGCAATTTTGCAAATACAAACGTTAAAAGCACCGAAAAATTGCATTTTCTTAAAAATGCTACTCACATTTAAAAATAACCCCTCAAAATAAAAATTAAAACTGATTCCTTCGGCATTTTTTTCAGCAAAACAAACTTTATTTGAAGACATTTAAAAATGGAATACATATGAGAGGACCTAAGCAATGGACGATAACCCAATTAGTTTCAAAGAAATGTCCTTAATTTGGAAAACGACTGAATGCTCCTTTAGTCACTAAGTATAGAAACACTCATGACGTCATTTTTGCGAAAAGATATCTTTTTTGATTTTATTTATCAGATTAGAGTTGACAATAAATGTCACTTTCTGAGACAAAATCGGTCAAGAAAAAAATGCGTTTTTACTTGAGAATAATTCATCCCAAAGTTTTTTGACTCATATGACCGTGACCCTTGGACTTTTATATAGTTGGTCGGGTGTTACAAATGGCTGCATAACTTTTTTTGGCCTAGAGTCCATAATGAGTATTATATAAAATTTTGAAATGCGCGTTCACAAATGCCGCTAGAAATTGCAGAGCTTGCAATTTTCCAAGGGTAATTTGTGACGCTGTTTCAAGTTGGCATCCAATTTTTACATATCAAAATATATCCAGCTGGGTAATTTTTTTATCGCAGCGAGCCGAGGTTACTGACCTCAGATGACGCTAAGTTAAAGATAAGTTCGGTGAGCGATCGTTTATTGCTACATCTATTTTGCCGCACTAGCGATGTCCGTCCTTTCGCAACACCAACTCATTATTTCAAGCACAAAATAAAGGGAGTAACGGACTTGATTATAAAGTAACGGAAGTTACTTGGTCCGTTACCCGTTTTGAAAAGTAACGAGATCGTAACCCCGTTACTGAAAAAAGTAGTTCCGTTAGTAACGGAGTAACGGAGTAACGGAAGTTGCCCACCACTGCAGAGATAACGTGGGCTGCATGACCCTGTATACCTCAGCGCTGTATCAATACATGAGACCGCTTCAGATCTGACCAGTTGGAACTTGGACGCAGTACTCTTGTCACTCTTGTCGCATAACTCCATCATTTCATATCAAGGTGTTCTGGTAATGTCGAAGCCCGGATCACGAAGCCCGGATCACTGGCTGTATATTAGGTACATGTAGCGTGATTTGAAGAGCCCAGTTCTGCGCCGTGTTGACAATCTCTGGCGCCTGGGCACCACTCGCATGGTATAGCACGTGCCCAGCCTGACCAGACCGGCTTCAATGAACTGGCACAGACTCAGCACAGACAGCGCGTGCTACGTCATCCTCTTCTGCTGAATGTCATGCCACTCACTCAGTTATGACCGGGAACAGCAGCAGTGACGCTTCGTGATGCATGCCACCGCACCTTGTATGCCGCTTACTACTGAAACTACTGAAACGGGCCACTACTGAAACGGCTGGAAGCTATAAAGGCAGTCATATGATTTTTGAGTTAGGCGGTAAGCGCATGTCGAAAATACAATAGTTAGCCCGGTCTGTCTTAAAGGTAACAGTTCACCTTTAACATGGGGTCTTGAGTTGAGATAGCCAAGATGTGGCGCATACTCGAAAATGACTTGTGACACTGTCACATCTTCAAAGAAATCTCGTAATTATTTGATATTCAGTCCTAAAAGTCGGGGACGGGAATACCTACTCGGTAACCCGTAACTCCAATCGCTGATTGGCTGATTTTGGCTGATTTGACGCATGATTATGACGTAGAGATGACGTAAGACTTTGGGAAAAGTGTTTGATAGAAACATAAAGTGCTGGACTGGACAAGAACATATTGATTCAGTATCTCATTCCCTGGATTGCAAGAATAAACTTTGTGAGGATTTATCATGATTTTGATGCATAAATCGTCTAAAAAACGTTATTCTCACTCTCAGCAACATTCTCAGCGAAATTATTCAGACGTACCTAGTCTTACAGATGGGCCGAAATCCGTCTTCATTTGCTTGCTTCTTGCGTGCATGGGTTTCAGGAATAATCCGTTTCACTGCACTGATTATGCAAAAGAATACACTGATCATTTGTCGTAAATGAATACATGGTTTAGGCTAAGTTGAAATATTTAACACAACTAAACAAACACTGGCAAAACAGTTTTAGAAGTTTAACTCAAACCACTCGTTTGAAGCATTGTTACCGCCTCATCCTCCCTCTTTGAAGACTTTGCTGGTCCAAAAAATAAACGCTGAGAAATGCCAATACGGTTGTCTTTCCACCACTGGTGAATTAGCTCAGTGGTAACATGCTTGCTTGGCCAGTGGGAGCACCATTTTTTCTTCTATTTTTTCGTCCGTCCTATTTTTCTAATTTTAGACGACCCAAACCACTCATATGATTAATGGTAAAAACTAATCATATAAAACGTTTGGGCATTCTCATCCAACCGTCTCTAAGGAACGTCTCACTTCTCAATTCAGGGGCGTCGCCACGCAATTTTAAGTGGGGGGGACGGACACTGGTGGATCCAGCCGTCGGTTTAGGGGCAACTTTTTGGGCAAAAGGGCACATAATTTTTTTTTTTCTCCACGGATTTGGGCCGGTCACCTTTTTTGGTATTAGAGCTTAAAAAAGCATTAAAAAACGCAATACTTTGCACAGCATACATGCTACGGAATATACACATGTAAGTAGTAATAACCGTTTATCTCAAACCAACTCGTGGAGGTGTCGGCCGAAGTTTTTAAGTGGGGGTTCAGCTGAAATGACAAAAAAAACTTCTTTGCAGCATTTCAGTGTGAATTTGCATGTTATAGTAGGTACCTACTGAAATTATTTAGCGCCGCGAAGCAGCGCGAAATTTTTACGGGTTTGCCTGACAAAACCCATAAATATAGACGGTGGGCCTCCGGACTTGAGGATAAGTGGCTAAGACTAATTTGTATAAGCAATTGCGAAACTTGCCACAAAGTGGCGTGAAATTTTCCAGTTTGTTTGACTGCGGATAGCTGAATTTTGACTGCTGCAAAGGCATTTTGACGATAAATTGTTATTTTTCCTGATCAATTGTTAACTTGTACAGTTTTCTCAAAGGCAAAGCCATTATACATGATAGATTGCTTTTTCTTGTGAGGCTTGATTGTTTTGGGGGAACAGGCCTACTTTATGCTGGGGGTTACGCTCTAATGCCCCTGGGATCGCAGTGCTGGGTAAACGTGTAAATATTTGAAAAGCAGCGGAGGTCGCTTAGACTTTTCGCGGCATAAATGGTTCTGTGTATCTGGAGGGAGCTTGAGGGAGAATGGCCTCGGGGATGGAGATGGAGGGTCTGGTGGTTCCCTTAATAATTAGATTTTCGGTCCACAAGCTGGACCCACTGGAGGCAGGTTCGGGTGCTGATGTTGCGTCTGCGTTCGCGTTGCTTTTCGGAGCTGGGCAGGGCAGACTAGCTAACCTGATCCGCCTAAAAGTTTGTATGAAGGGAAGCGGCCCTGGGGCAGCAACTACTGCAAGAAAGGATCACTTATGGAAATGAATTTCTTATTTTTCAAAATTTGTATAAAAAAAAAACTTGTGGTATGCGCGAAGCGGTGCGACATTTTTCAATTTTGCAATTTTATAGAGTAGCTTGGATTTTGATTGCTGAAGGAATTTTTACGATAAATTGTTGACGTTTTGGGGGAAAGACATGTTTGTCCCCTTCCGGTCTGTTCGGGGGGGGTGGGGGGGGGGTATGGTCTGGTTCACCTGGATCGTCAGTGGGGATGGACCCATTAGTCCATATTTTCAAGTTAATCTTGTCGCTGGCGAACTCTACTGGCGGGCTAGACACAACTATATATGCAGGGTGAAACGGATATTCATTGGTGTTAATTTACGCTTTGAACTCTAACATAGACATCAGTTTTTCATGGGAATTAATAGGTCCGCCAATCTCGAATCTTGTCGCTGGGGTTAGACAGCTAACTGATCACATGTAGGGTGGAACGGACTTATATGTAATCTACGCTTATCTTGGATCGATTGTAAATGGAAACTACAGGGGTCTGCTAAATTGATGCTGTCGTAGCGAATTCTATTAGCGGCTAACGCACAACTATCATATGTAGGGTGAGTAGAATTTACATGTTAGTCCTGCCATATTCTATTGGATACGATTTTCAAGGCAATTAATGGGTCACCAAATCTCGATCTGTCAGTGGGAGCTCTATTGGCGTTAAGACAAAAACTATCATATGTGGTGACAGATTTTCTTAATGTTATCTACACCTGAAACTCTATTTGGACACCAAAATTTCATGTAAATTTAAGGATCCGCCATCTTTGCTCTTTACTGTTCTAGACAAGCTAATTCACGTATGAATTTTTGAGTGGTCCAAACTTTGCCCGCATGTTTGTAGCTAGACAAATATTTGGCAAATATATAGATTCTTAGCCTAATACTAATGCGTTTCCAGCGGGGGCAGCCCTACGCTTTTTAGAGTGTGGGGCCAAGTCCCTGTGCCCCTCCCCACTGTGGAGAAATCCTGGACTTTATTATCTCCGTTTAAGACTGGTTCTCAGCGCCAAGGGCCTATAGGAGTAATTAGAATCAAGTCTTGTCTCAAATTGATTAAGCCGTTGAGCTGATCCAAAGCCCTTTCACTCAATACAAGGACCCTCCTAATCTATCAAAGAGCCCTCTGGCAAGGAGGAAGAGCCCTTTCAAAGGCTCTCTCAGGCCTGTAATGGGCTCTCTCAGGCCTGGCTGAAGACTGGAAATGGTTTGAATTCTAAAAGTATGTACAGTTGGTCTAGTTATGATCTTCCCTTTTTTTAGTTTCTAGACTCATATAATTTATTTCTGTGAGCATGAAGGACGAATTTAAGGAAGCATGGGGTACTACTTTGGTTAGGTACCCAGGGGCGGACGGGGGGGGACGGGGCATGGCCCCCCAAAGGGCTGAGACTATGGATTGGCCCCCAAAAGGTGGATACAAATTGAAATTTATCGTAAAAATTGGGCGCTTTGGCAGAGTACAATAGCTTTTTTACAGTCAAAAACTGGAAAATTTGCGCCGCTTCGCGCATGAATAAGTTGGCAATTGTCTTAAAATTTTTGAAAATAGGAAAGGAATTAGGTAATTTAGTGTCTGGCAGAGCTCTCCTGGGCGGGTGATTATGGACATCAGATATCAGCTTTACTGATTGACAGATTAGACGCCAAGATTACTGACGACTGACCACGCCTGGGCGCCCCTTCGTGACTGCCCTTTCCGGGACCATGAAGGCGGTCTCCGGCTATTGATGGCGCCCACAGATGTTGAAGGCACGACGAGCCGTGCGGAAGAGAGCGCCCGCAAATTTTGCAATATTGGTGGCGCTTGCAGTCGATGGGGTGGACCTCTCAAGAACTTACATTGGTCCTTTGTTAATTCTGGCAGCACTGCTCCAAGTTCATGGGCGCCCCAATTATCAAAATGTGGGCCTTGATAACAGTTGAATGGTGGCAAGATGCTTTGAGGCGGCAAGATGTCTTCAAGGGCGACATGGTGCTTTCAAGGGTTTTGCATATACGGTCTAAGGGCGTAATAATACTCGGAGGGCGGCAAGGTGTCTTATGATGCGGAGACGTCTTCTGATGCGGCAAAATACTTTTCGAGGGCGGCATGATGCTACCAAGGGGGCATTATGCATTTTCTGGTGGCGGCTAAATGTTTTCCGAGGGCGGCCATATGTCTTCCAGGGGCGTATAGCCAGGATCTGGCAATGGGGGTCCCGACCTGATTCAGGGGCCTTGGTCAGAGGGGCCCAATTGGAGATGAAGGGCCAACAAACGACATTTTGTAGAGGCCGTTTGCTTAGTGCCTCAGTCTGTATAATCAGTTACGCACGTTTTAAAAAAAAAAAAAAAATAGCAAGATATGTGGCGCAGTGGAACAGCCTTTTGTCTGGCTGGATGGATATACATTTTTTTCGTCATTTCAGCCGCCTTTCAATACTTATGGTGACGCCGCTGCGAGTTGGTATGAAATAAAAGTGATTATTCTTAGGTGGTTTATATGCTCCGGAAGTGGTGTCCTGTGTTTTTAATGTGATTTAATGTGATTTTTGTGTGTCTGTTTAAATGTGTTTTTTCCGATTTTTTTACTTTTTTTTTTGGTTTTTCGATAAAATGTTTTGCGACAAAATGTTTTTTTTCCCCGAAAAAAGTGTGTTTTTTTCGAGAAAAAGTGTTTTTCCGAAGAAAGTGTGGATTTTCCCCACTTTTTATTATCTCGAATGCAAATAGTGTAGAAGCAAATCCACGGAGAAAAAAAAAGTGGTTGGTACCTTTTTGCCAAAAAGTTGGCCCCAAACGAGCGGTGGATCGCTGTAGATACCTAAATATGGTCGTTGTATCAGTCTTCATGTCACGAATTAAATTAGATGAGTTTTATATAACTAACAGGGGAAAACATGAAGATACATAATAGACGACTGTAGGGGAGACCGGGCACGTTCTGTACTTTTTTGCTATTTTGGCCTTGGCGGGTCACACTTTTCAGAGTTTGGTGATTTGATCTTTCCATACTGTTACATAATTAATAGCTTCAAATCGTTTTTAAGAGTTAAAGTGGGTATCTCAGTTGGTTTCGGCACAGTGTCGATATTGTTGTGATGATCATTTGACAAACGCTGCGCCATATACGGGGGAGTTTTTCTGTCACCTATGGGGGCATTCTGTATTGATGGGGTTTCCTGTTATACTGAAGGGTCATTTGTGTTGCCCTGCAGGGGGAGAGGGTTATTCAATCGCCCATCAATAGTTGTAGAAAATGACGGATTTACGATCAAACTGATTTTGCGTTTTTTTCTTTGTTAATCCATGCACGAATCGAGTCCCTGAGTACGCCTATGATTTTTCATTTTTAACTTTTCTTTCATACATTAAAGACATGAATTAGAAGCTCAAAAACGCTTTTTGATAAAATCGGTCGAATGTCATGGCTACAATGACCTTTCAAAAACATCCAATATTTTCGAATGTGTTGCCCCTTGGCCCCTATTTTTGAACAAAAAAACGATTTCGGGCTACAAAAAGAAAGATTGTGTCACGACTAATCGAATGGTGTTATTCCCATCGAAATCGGCCTAGTGGTTCTCGAGATCTCTGGGGGTGCAGAATCTGCCCCCGCAGGTTAACGTAATTCTGGCCGCTCGTGATGCATGCGGCACACACCGATTCGTTTCGCTTGTAGTAGTGTAATATCTGTAAAAAAAGGCAATCATTTTTTATGGTGTTTAAATAAGGATGACGACTAGGAATCATGAACGATTCAAGTGGAAGAATGCCAGATGGTGTGAAGAACCTGCCCACTCGAACAGGTCACATTTTTCGTTTTTTCTGAAAGCTGGGAGAATGGGCAGAATTTAACGCTCAGCACAATGTTCTCGTCATTCCTATGGCCCATGACAGCATTCAAGCCTATAACATTATTGATGGAAAACAAAATTTAGTTCACTTATAAAAAGTTTGGATTTCTGTTGAAAAACAAACTTTTTTCAAATTGGACCATCTGGTCGCAGGCCATGTTGTTGGCTTTAATAGTAACGGGCAGTGCAAGAAAAGGAACATTGTTACGAACAAATATAATACCTTGCGGTGGATAGTTCAGAGGAACCGTGACAGAAATGTGCCGTGACAGAAGTGCCCGTTCTTCCTACATACAATACGAGTAAGGAACTTTTGGAATTCGATTATTGAAGTATCGGCAATAGTTGGACAGTTATGGGGACTGTAAATGATCCCCCCGACGGATGCACTGTCTTCGAAAAATGCTGGCTATGCCCTGATAGGGTGAATAAGCAGCATGTGCATGATTGAAAGTTGATTATGATGCAGAGGATCTCTTGATAAAAGCTAATGTTGGATTTTTTGATCCCACTAGATCCACAAACAATTACAACATTGAATCTTGGATCGAGTGGATCTTTCGATTCATTTTGCAACGGATCTTGGATCACAGGATCATTTATAACATTATGAAATGATCTATGATCCATGATTGGATTCGACAGGAATCCGGACTTGCATATTATGGCATAATTTAGTATTTACGACAAATCGAACCAAAAGGCATGAACCTGCTAGTTGGGCATTACAACGAATGAAAGGTAATGACAATATTTTAAAAAATTGTTCGAAATACACAAATGTATAATGGCGGAGGTAGTGGGAATCCAAATGCAAATGTGTGCATTCGGATTCAGGCGGATCCGTCGACAATTTGAAGACGGATATATGAACCAGTGATCCATCGAACAATTTTGTGAGGTGGATATATGATCCAGCGGATCCGGGATCCAGATCCAGATCCAGACTCGGATCCGTTTTTTTTTGGGATCGAGCAATGTTGGTTAAAAGTGACTCTTTTTTGATGGGAATAAATTAGGTTAATTCTTTGGCACGAATTAAGAAAAAAAACGTAAACTTTTTGGGGGGGGGGGACGTACACTTCAAAATTTTGTTTACTGGGGGACGCGTCCCGCCCATCCCCGTCCGACGCATGCCAAAAATTTAAGTCAAGAAATTGACTCAACGATATAGGATTGAAATGACTTTAATTTGACCTAGTCATAATTAAGTTCCATATCTTTGGGAGATTTAACCCAAAAAAAAAAAAAGTAAAGTAAGTCAACTTTCCTGGGGGGACGTCCCTCCAATTTTTAAACTGGGGGAGCGTCCCCGTCCCGTCCCCCGTCTGACGCATGCTTCTCATTATTGAAGTGCGGAGAATGCAGACCTAAAAGGAGCGCCATAATCTCGTTCTGATGCCCAAACATTCAACTTTTCTTACGTAGAAGTAGCTCCCGGCGTCTCGTGCGTCTCAAACCGTTTTTTCGGTGTGAAATTGGTTCAATGCCATTTGAAAGCAAAAGATGAAACATAATACCTAACAGCTAACATCTACTTCATGCTCATAGGACTTCCCCATCTGGTCACAACAGCAAAACTCGACAATAAAAAACTGCCTCACACACGTCTAATTACATTTTATCATCTGGACAGTGAGATTAGCGATGTTCTAGCTAGCTAGCTCTGACGTCACATTCAGAGCACCACTCCTTTGTTTGGCGTCCGTGCCATTATCGTGCCATAATCTGCCGCTAGATGTCAACCTCGGCGGTGTGGGACGCTGGTATCAAGGGAACCAGTGCGGAATTCCCATCAGCGAAGGTGAGGAGATCCACGACAGTGTTCTGCATGACGTCGGAGAGATCTTAGTCGGGCGTGATCAGCTCACTACCAACTCAGCACACAGCCACTCATTTCACAAGTCCAGAGGAAATGTGTCTTCTCTTTTGAATCAGGATAGTTTGGACTCAGCGATCAAAACCCTCCCTAGCTCCTGAAACCGACAAAATGAAACCGCCACGACTTGTTGAGCGACTCTCCACAGTCGTCCGTGCAGCTGTTTTCATTGACAGTTCCATGCGTGCGTCACTATGCACGACACCGTTACGGTCCCCGTCCGGCCTGCCATGCTATATCAGTATACGTTTGTCTCCAAATCAGCGCAGATAGCGAGCTCGGCTGAGGTGGCCGTCTTATACAACTGCTGATGTCATACCAGTGCCAACACAGGCTCAATGCCACCTGTTGATCGCCGCCGGCCGCCGGGGTTGAGGAGCAAAGTCGAGACTCACTGCGATCACCGCCAGGTATGGGGGGAACAAACATATCCCATCGACCGGTGTTGGCTATATTTAGAACAGTGTGTTTATGTGCTACGATAACCAATGCGACACTTCTGTATAGATAGAAGGCTGCCAAACTAGCTCGAAATTCAATGTTTCTTACCTTGGAATAAAACATGTGTTTTACAAAACATACAGCTATATGCCGTTGATCCAATGCAGAACTAAAATATCATGCAAATAGTCGGAGGGCGCCGTCACCTAGCTCCAAAGTCTCCCCCTGTTCCAAAGCTTGAGGTGTCAGTTGCCCCCACCTTCGGCCACCTTCGGCTCCCGCGTTCCTGGTTCCGGCAGTCAGTGTGTTGTGACGTCATGGCGTTGCGCCACAGGCGGTGAGTCCGAGTGGGACAGGTGATCGCCAGAAACGGTAGCGTCGGCCGTGGAATTCCGCCCACCTGCCCGATCACGTCATAACACTGTGACGTCACATAGCAGCGTGACGTCACGTCAACAGACGAATTCCGGGAGCACAGCGGGCTGCTGGAAAATTCATGACTCCAAGGCAGGACGGCCGTACCGTTAAAATACCCATGTATTGACGCGTTTTGCTTAGCTTAAAAACAAATGAAGCACCCTGACCTACCCCATGCCAAAAAGACGGAATGTTATTTACTTTTTGGTGCCTTGTGATAGTTCATGAATATTAGCAGTTACCTGCAAAAGCAATACAACATTGTGACCAAGAAATAACTCCATAGACGGAAGAACAGGGGGACTGGGAGGGCCATGACCCCGTCCCTTTTCGGCCATTTTTTGTCGCTTGATTAAAGTCTGCTCTTATACATGATGAGAAAAGTTGTTGATAGCAAAAGGTTCGTTAAGACGAGAAGCGCCCAAATCTGCAAATAAATATTGTATAGGGTGGTTGGGTTTCTCTCAAGACGATCAATGTTGCACTGGCCCTCCCCACTTTTCGTGACGTTCTTACGTCCCTGAATAACTATATTATCAACGTTACGACGAAGCAACGTACCCTATGACAGGTGTGCGCTGTTAAGCAGTGATTCTATGCTACGAGTCAAATGTGCGGTGCCACTGTTTAGATGGAAAGGTGCAAAACCAGCTTCATTTTTAATGCAGTATATTTTCTTTCTATTTTGCTTGAAACTGCACCTTTGTTCTACAAAACATAAGGCAATTTCCGTAGACAATGCCGTTGATCTAATTCAGAGTCAAAAGATCATGGTAAAAGACGGCCCGACGGGGGAGGACCGACACCTTACCTAGCTCAAAAGTTGGGGTTGGTTTCGCCCTCCCTTGGTCCAAAGTTGAGGGGGCGAGTTTCCCCATTACCCACACGGTTCTCATGTCCGTATCTTGTCATGCCCAGGGGCGCAGCCAGGATTTTGCGACGGGTTGAGCACCCAGTGGGCCCTCTAGCATTGGCTGATGGACCTCCAAAAAATACAAAAAACGAAAAAACTGTATTGACCTAGTTTCACTTATTTTTCTTTATCTGCATTGATTTTCGGCGCTCTTTTTCGGTAATTCACTTCATTTTATTTGAAGGGCTGTTTTACTTTCTTAATTGTGCCACCGCATTGCAGACCACTTCACGAAGAATTAATCTGAATGATTATTGCCTTACACTCTTATACTGAGACGCCCCGCGATGTCGCAGCGCGGCTCCCGACGTCTGAACCGCTGTCAGTGCCGGGGACGGTCGTGCATTGAGCCGCTCCCACTACATGTGATACTACTGTTCAGCCCCATAGGATGGCTAAGGAAGATTACACTGGGGGAGTACTTCGATATCAAGTCAGTACCATAGTATATAGAGTAATTCGAATTATTGAAGGAAACTCGGCCCAATCGTTTACATTTCTCAGAATGTTAAGGTACATGAGTTGGGACAAATAACATTACTTCTTGAGTAGGGGAGGTAGACTCTCTGTACGTATTCGCCGCTATTTATGGGTCTTTGCCAGTGGTGTAACCCTTTCCCAGTGAGTAGACAGACCTGCGGGTCGCCAGGATCGGAAAGCCCATTTGTATTAGTCTTAATTTACCGCGCGGCCGTCGATACTCCTGGCGCTTGGCACCATCGATCTTTGCCCCCGCCGCGCTGCCCCCCACTGGAAGCTTCGCTGGCCGCGCTCCTATGCGCTATTTTAGCTTCGCTAACACACGATTACTTCCTTATTCTGGGTGTAGCCATCCTACGCCTGCGAGTAGAGTCTCCTTGCACGTTGCGGTTGGTCAAGAGCTCCCTCAGACCGACAGAGGACCCCTCAAGTCGATGAGGGCCCCTTCAGGCCGACTGGGTGCTCTTAAGCCCCTCGTACAAACAGAGGGTCTCCTCAGGCCAGGCCTGACAAAAGCCACCTCAGCTGCGCCGAGGGGCCAACAAGCCACCAGAGGCCCCCTGAGGGCTGAGATCGAGAGAGGGCCCCCTACTGCTGCCGACTGAGGGCTACTCAGGCCGACAGAGGCGCCCCTCAGGACGTCAGAGGGCTCCTTAAGGCGCCCTCATGCCGACTGACGGACCCTTAGGCCGACCAAGGGCCACCTTAAACTGATCGAGGGCTTAATCAGGCAGCCAGAGGGCCCCTCAAGCTATTAGAGAGCCCCACATACCGACCTAGGACCCCTCGGGTCTACATAGGCCTCCCCTCAGGCCGACTGAGGTCCCCCCTCAGGCCGATAGAGGNGTTTCCAACTTTTTTCAATGATTTTTTTTTGGAAGACGTCAAATTGATGCTTGATAAGGTACTGAAACTTTGAGGTCGTTATCTTTTACCGTTTTCAAGTTATTGCGGAAGTACGGGAGGGGGGTGGGGGTAATATTTACCCCCCCTACGCCGCGCGGGTAAACGTTTAGCTGATTTTGATGTAAAACTCGTGAGCAGTGACGACACTAATTTCACTGTAACTCAAATGTTCTGCGACGAACTTGCTTTATTGTTTCACAAAAATGTAAAATCAATGAAGAAGAAGGTGCCCAAAGTTTCACGTTGACATTGCTTTTGGTTGTTGAGTTATTACGGAAATTCATCAGGGACGGTAAACGCACCTCCCAGTCAAGGGCGGGCTAAAGAATGACGGAACTTCATCAGGGGGCGGTAAACGCACCTCCCAGTCAAAGGCGGGCTAAGGAATAACGGAAACTCATCAGGGGCGGTAAACGCACCTCCCAGTCAAAGGCGGGCTAAATAATAACGGAAACTCATCAGGGGCGGTAAACGCACCTCCCAGTCAAAGGCGGGCTAAAGAATAACGGAAAATCATCAGAGGCGGTAAACGCACCTCCCAGTCAAAGGCGGGCTAAAGAAGGGACCGTTTAATCTTTGAAGCCATTGCGCTACCTCTAAATATTGTTATTTTTCCAAATAATTTTACAGGTCATGCTTTTGTTAGTAGCATCGCATTTTGCGGGGGCATCCCAATGCAAATTCCAAACATCGAAAAAACATTGCCACCCTAAATTGAACGTCCATAAGGATACGTCATTCTGAAGTGCGCAATAATAAGTCATTTGATGACATCTGACCATTTCAGATTGACAGCCTTCTAATCAATTATGGTTGAATACTGCAGTATATGTATAACAAGGTCTAATATCAGGTGGAATAACATACAATAATCATTCTTCTAATGTTTATTTCAGAAGGTACACCTTAAGAATATTGACGATGATTTAACCTATTCCTGCGGGCGGAGTACGTAACCCGCCATGTGGGGAGGGGGGCGAAAAACGCCCCCCCCCCTCAGGGTATTTCAAATAGCTCACAAAGAAACAAGCGCTTCAGCGCCAAACTTCGGGTTAACGGAGTGTCCTCATCATATTTGCGTCTTCATCAAGTATTAAAAAAAAAAATTTCGCATACTTAAACGCGATTGTTTCCACGATTTTATCGAATTTAGTGGACGTCATCACACCATTAGCGCAAATATAAACTAAAGCTCTAACAGGCTGTAAAATAGACCTTCCTATGCAAAATGCATTATAAGAGAACGTTGCAAAGATAGCAAGATTGCAAGGGGTAGAAAATGGCTATCTCAGATTTTTGAATGTGGATTTTGATAAAAAAATTGACAAAATACTCCACTAAATCCATTTTTTTAATTTTCAAAAAAACCGGAAATGTGTAAAGGAACACATTTTAAATTACCCACAATTGAATCATTCAAAGCCATATCTCTATTTTGAACACTTGATTGCTTTCCAAGTATGATTTATGACGTCATTTTTGAAGGTACGTTTGGGGTTTATTGACCATTATATAATAAGTATACTGTGTTCGCGGAGACAAAACGCATATATAAAGGATTTTTTTATTACTTTTATTTCAATTTGACCTTTATTCATTTTATGGAACCTGACCTGACCTTATTCGGTCAGATTGAAATGGCCTTATATAATCGAGTTATTTGTGTAAGATTAGCCATAAAATATATGTCGCATGATCTCTTGGCAATTATGACTGGATTTGATCTTGACCTTACCTTCTGATTTCCTTTGTTATACGGAGAATGCGATATACATTGAAGAGCACGTGTGTGCGATTTTCGTCTCAATATACGGCTTTGGATGGGAAGTATGGCCAAAAACTAAAATAATCACCATTTGACCTTTGATCTGGCTGTGACCTGACAAATGACCTTATTTATAAAATTTCGAGTTCGCTGAAGAGTGATCTCGTTGAGAGCTTTCGATTGCCGTCTTGCGCGTCTCGCTGCGATTATTGGTTCGGAAGATAAGGTGTGGGGGGGGCGTTTTTCGCCCCCCCAGCCAATGGCGTTCGGCTGAGACCCCAGCCAATGCCGGGTTAACCTGCGGGAGGAAGATTCTGCCCCCCCCCCCAGAGATCACGATAACTACCCGGCCGATTTCGATGGGACGAACACTATTCGTTTTTTCATGTTAAGATTTGGACCCAACATTTTTTTTTGTAAATTAAAAAATGGCCAAGAGGAAAAAATTACATTTTTTCATGTTTTTTAATGTCAGTGGCTGCCATTTGATTTGACTGATTTTCCTATGCCAGTGTTTTTGATATCCAATGTAAATGGTATTCATTAGAACAAAGGACATACCAAAATACAACCCAAATGCCATACCCTTCCTTTTTTAAAGCAAAAATGTACGTTTTGTAATTGTTTGAGGCGATAGAAACGTCACATGAGGGCTTTTTTGGTGTAATCATTTTAAATGTAATATTTTGACATAGGCAGGTCCAGGTAAACAAAGTGGGGGGGGGGGCACCATAAGCGGAACGTCTTTTATCATCTTCCTAATTTGAAGTTGAACCTAACTTCACGGAGGATATTTCCTCTCAATGTATGTACCTGAGAGTGCCTCTGCCCAAAAATATGTATAATCCAAGTATGTATGATGTATATAGCAGTGGCATAGCTTCTGACGCATTTATTTCACCGCAAATTACGAAGGAAGTATGCGCCGCACAACCGCATTCGTAACGCCCTCCCAAAAACATGAACATGAGCCTGGAGCCGCTTCCACAAAGCCGATAAAAAAATGCACAAAACGCGTTATTAAATTTTAAGAAAGGTCAAAAAGTTTCCAGACGCAAAAAAGGTTTAGAAGTAGCCGGTGAAAAACTACTGGAGGGGGAGGGCAGAATCTGCCCCGCAGGGATTAGGGTTATTAGATCGATTCCGTATATCATATTGCAACACTTGACCGTCAGTTCATATAATATAGCATTTACTACAACTATCCGAGAAAGAACAACATTTTGTTTGGGTTTCAGCTTAATAATCTCCGTTCGCATTAACGCCTAATTATATGTGAGCTTGGACATCTGTAGATAGTATCAGTATATATATATAATATATATTATATATATATAATTATACATAAATCTTGCTAACCTAAAGTTATCAGGCACACAAACCGTATGTATATACGTTTAGACAGTAGTTTTATTTAATGATTGCATTGCAAAATAAAAATATAATTACCAATTTGTCAGCTTTATTTCAAAGAATAAAGCAAACCGAACAACATTGGTGCAACAGATATAACGTATTTTTGCATATACGACCAACCTAAAGGATACAATGGAAGTAAAGTGTAAGTGCTATTCATCATCCGTCATCGAACTCCGATCACCAGTAGCATATGCAACGGGCCACAACAATACCGCAAATATACTCAATTGTAGACATCTTCTTAGTATAAAATAAGCAGTTATCATTTACCAGCCTATTGCGGCCACTTCACTGTATCTGTGTATCTACTATAATGATACCTTATACAATCTTATACACTATAATTAAATGCATATCCATTACATCGAAGTGTAAACTGTACGGAAATTACGCATATTTCATATTAAACCATCGCTTTCGAGCTCAAGGTTTAAAAACCAGTGGTGGGGTTATCGGGGAAACCCGTCAGTTGATCTCCGGTGGACCACGGCTCGGGCAGTATGTGATCCTCCAGTGGTGACGTCACTGGTCCAGCAGCTGACGGTTCTGTGACGTAAGGTGCTCCTCTGTACGGGTCCAGTGGTGGCAAAAGCTGCGAACAGGAGAAAAAACAACTGTCGGTTCTGTGACGTAAGGTGCTCCTCTGTACGGGTCCAGTGGCAGCAGCAGCTGCTAACAGGAGAGGTATTGCTGGACGAGCAGCTAGTGATGGCAGTGTGATGTGACGCTGCACAGCTTATTGGTCAGTGGCGACAATTCTTAACATAGAATGACGGAATTGGCATATCAGCTGGCTATGACGTCAACGATAAATAATGTAGCAGTGGTTTTCACACAGCACGCATTATATACCACGTGTTTACAGTTTCAAGTCAGTATCAGTACATACTAGTACAGACAGTGCAGGTGCAGTTGCAGTGTGCAGTTGCAGCTGCAGTGCAGTGCAGTGCCAGTGCAGTGCTAGTGCAGTGGCAGTCAGTGGCAGTGCAGTGCAGTTGCAGTGCAGTGCCAGTGCAGTTGCAGTGCAGTGCCAGTGCAGCTGCAAGTCGCAGATGCAGGTGCAGTGCAGTGGTCAGCTTCAGTGCAGTGCAGTGCTAGTGCAGTGCAGTTGCAGTGCAGTGCAGTGCAGTGCAGTACAGTGTGCAGTGCAGTGCAGTGGCAGTTTCGCAGTGCAGTGTCAGTTCAAAAGTGCAGTGCAGTGCAGTGCAGTGCAGTGCAGTGCAGTGCAGTGCAGTGCAGTGCAGTTCAGTGCAGTACAGTGCAGTACAGTACAGTACAGTGGTCAGTTCAGTGGTCAGTTCAGTACAGTGGTCAGTTCAGTACAGTGGTCAGTTCAGTACAGTGGTCAGTTCAGTACAGTTACAGCCAGGCCTATCATTATAAAACAAAACTAGTAAGCGATGTATTCATCCGCTCAGATTTGACATAATAATAACTGTAAAAACGGTTGTACAGACATTTGTCTCCCCGCATGCAACTCTTTCGTTGTTGTTGATATATTTAGTCAAAAATGTATGTAGGCCTGTGCGATTTTTTTTAATAAACCCTTTCAACTATGCCCGCTCAGCTTTCTGGAGTACTTGATGCAATATTGTTTAACGTTTTAATTTATAAATACGTGTTACACTGTTACGTGATGGATCATGTTTCGTATCACACCAAAACACTGTGCCGCACACGGCCGTCAGCCTACTCATTTCATACTTATGAAGACACCACCCTGTAGTGCTGTTCCATCAGCAAGTTAGGGTCCATGCAATGCAATATAGACTCTGTATCGGCCGGTACCACTCCCCAGGGCATGCTACACGTCACGATGAGCCGGCTGAAGGCAGCCTAACGCCACCATAACTGCATCAATTGCCAATGCCGAGCTGCAGCGTGCGCCGAGGCATTTCGCGGCGTCCCTCGGCACCTAACTATCGAAGTTCCTGGCGGCGTAAAACTAAACATTCGCATTCCCATTTCATCTTTCTCCTCTCTCTCCCCTTCTGTATCTCACTCACTCACTCACTCACTCACTCACTCACTCACTCACTCACTCACTCACTCACTCACTCACTCACTCGATAGAGACAAGAACAGTTAGAAAGCAAGAATCACCCTATACGATGTAGCCAGAATACAGAGTACTAAGCAACAATAAAGGCATAACGTACAATCTCAGTCAGTGGATACTATTTTCCTCTCTTCAGTCTAGAAATTGGACAGAGGCGGCTTAATACAGAGCAGGACACAAACCAAGCAGATCTACATAGACAGAGAGTCAAGCTCAGTAGGTTTTCCATTGTCAGGCGGAACCACGCCGCACCAGTGTGGAAGCGTGCATTCAGGCACATGTGCATTGTGCAATATGAGATATGTGATGGTATTTCGCCAGCATTTGTAATTTATATTTGTTTATCTTGAAGAATATATTGTAAGATTTTATATTCAGTCACATTTTTTATCATGATCTAAGGCTTACGGAAACGTTAAGTTTATTCCGTAAACTTTGATTAAAATAATTTGACGGGTGCGAATTGATCGGACCCGATTCCGAGTCCCCAGACTGGCCCCAGATGTGGACCGCTCCGCCGGCGCCTCCTAACCGTCGATTGACGACCCGTTCTCCGTCTTCTCGATATCCCAATCACGAAGAGTCGGTCCATGCCGGCATCCGGGTCGTAAAATATGCCAACTTCGCGCGCCGTAGCGGCACTGAAGAACTACGACCATCCACGCTCGACTGCCTTCGGGCGTCGCTCGTCTGCCTTCGGGCGTCGCTCGTCTGCCTTCGGGCGTCGCTCGTCTACCTGCCAGGCCAGTTTCGCCTGAGGCTGCAGATGTGCAGCTGAGCTGTCAGCAGTCAGACAACGTACAGCCGCCGCCTTGTGCCTGCTGCCGGCGCCGGCCGCGGAGAGATGTGTCACCGGTCGAAGTGACCGCCGCGACAACAGATTGGACCGTTTGTCAAACGAGCTGCCGCCACACTGCGTGGACCAAGGAAGATTGAATCGCGCCGGCTGGTCACCCGTGCCGAGCGTCAAAATGAGGCATTTGTTGCGCGTTTGGTGGTGGTAAACAAACGTTTTTCTTGTCAAAACATAAAATGATGTGGATGGCGTGGCCAGGGGTCGAAAAAAGCTCTGTCCTACCAACCTCGTTGGCGACCACTTTGCTTGAACCTGGACGACCACTTTGCATGACCATGGCAAAAATAGAGCTTCAGTACCTAAATCTCCAACCCTAACCTCGAACCACACCGGTATCCAAGTTACCTACCAGTTAGACCTTCAGTAAACGCTTATTGATGACATAATACATCATACTTCTGGTCAAGTAGGCCTTCATCCCTGTTGCGACCACTTTGATATGGAATTTCGTTGTCGACCACTTTTCATTTTTTTTTTAAGACCCCTGGGCGTGGCAATGAATTGACATGTCGTCAGAACGTGGCTGTTATGCGTGCAGTGCAGGCGAGTAATGACGGAATAAACGGCTTATTTTAGGGGCATTGCAAAAGCAGAGAAAAACAAAATATAAGTGCACTTTGAAACGCCCTTCCAGATTGTTATGAAAGTAATGGTATTTTTGAGTGAATCCCTGAAACATTGTAGGTGATTTGAAGGAAAATTACTACTTTAACTGAGCTCGCCTATATTTCTTCTGAAAAACACAACACATTTGTTTATCACATCACATGAGATTATATCGTCCGCAAAATTCAACTTAACTCTTCAAATTTAGAAAACTTCACTACTGTACACAAGCGAAACCCCGCAGGACGCAGTTCACCACTTCAGCTGCATTTTACCTCCTTACAAAAAAAGCAGACGCACATTTGATTTCTCCAATGGATTACATGATACTACAGGGTTGTATGAAAACGGATCACATACTCTTAGCGTCCAAAACAAGCGGATATTTGCGTAAATCACGAAGAGAAACACGAAAAAATACGTACGGTTGACATCAGATTCGACCGCCATCCTCTGAATTTTATTTCGGTCACCGCCACGCCAGGGTTGCAAAATGTCCCCGAAATTCGCCGTGGAATTCCATCCGTTATACAATAATCCGTGCTGTTAACTAATTACACTAGCGGCCCTTATTTTGTGCAGATGTCAAAACCAACTCAAATTTCTTTCCAATTGGACCTCTGTGGTGTTGTACTTACTACCACTACTTAATTTCAATGCAAATCCAGCAAAATGGCCATCTCAACTCAAATCTAATGATAATGTGAAACATTCCCTTTAAGTCTGTTTGGTGTCGAAAATCGATGCATTTGGCGCGTTCGTGCGCTACAATAGCTGACAGCTACCGAACTCTGGGCCGTCGATGACAGTTTCATTGCTCCGTCCGCATCAGCCGATGATAAGCCAACTTCACAGTCGACATTGACAAAGACAGATCACACATGCATTTCGCAAGGCAGACGCGGCAATCGTAAAAACAGCGACATAATTCAACTTTCAGCAGATACAGTCCTACTGACAGCTGAATAAGGCGACCCATATATGCCTTTCCAGTCACTGGTCCCACACCCGAGGTGTAACCGCTGTCACACGTCCGATCCGCCCCCGTCCGGCGCAGGGTGTCACCACCGTCAAACGTCCGATCCGCCCCCGTCCGGCGCAGGGTGTCACCACCGTCACACGTCCGACCCGCCCCCGTCCGGCGCGTCCGACCCGCCCCCGTCCGGCGCAGGGCGTCACCGCTGCTTCACTTCCGACCCGAAGCGTCAATCCCACACATCCCACCCGAGGCGGTACCACCGCGGATTGTCACCACAGCCCGGGTCGCATGAGGTGTCGCCGCCTCCGTCCGTGCGCCGTAGGGTGTCACCGCTCGTCCAGCTGGTAGCGGCCGAGGAACTGCGTCCGGAACTCAGAGTCGCGAGGCAGCACAATGAAGCCTGGCACCCCGCCCTTCACCACGTACCTGCCGCGAGAGATACTCAGTGAAAGAAGGTTGGGACGCACCGGTCATTGCGGGTAGTAAGCACACTATTAAATTGAGATACATCGCCTGTGACTAGCCGAAAGCGATCAATTAACATGACTTGCGACGTTACGTCGCTCGGCGCGACATAATACCCAGTAATACCCACATAAGAACTGTCCTCGCACACGACACGTAAGCATTTGAAACGTTGACATTGCAGAAGCCTGAAGCGCCAACATCCGCACCGTATCGTCGCTGGGCGCACTCGTGAGAATCCAGCCGTACAGATAGCAGCGACACCTGAGCGTGAGAATCCCACCATACCGACTACCTTGGCCGGCCGGCGTCAGCCACTCACCGTTTGTCGGCGAGCACGTCCCTGACGCGTCTGTCGGCGGCTACAGGTACCAGCCGGGTGGTCAGCCCGTCCTCGTACTCGTAGTACACCGACAGCCGGTCAGGGGTGTGTGTTAGCGGCGCTCGCCGTCCCACTCGGCCGGCCCGCTCTCCGGGTCGAACATGGTCCACAGGTGGCTCGACACGCTGCAACGGAGAGACGAGATCCCGTTAACGCTGAATAGTCGGCGATAAAAGTCGTGACCAATGGTTTTGGTATCGAGATGTGTGGCCAAACTTTGGAATGAAGGCGACGACACGTTTTGCGTACTAGTTCCCAAATGTAGCCAAACACAGTCGATGGGAGATGGCGGGTCTAGGGCACAAGCATCTGTGTATTGGTCTTTGTATTTTGGACGAAATTACACCAGTAAGCACTAAGCAGCATGAACGTTGCCAGAAAGTTGTAATTACACGCAAGCTTTACGTTGGGACGACGCTCGTCAGTAGCAGAATGGCAAGGAGACTCGGAACTGGCCAGCGCCGTTGGTGGTCGCAGTATGAACTTGTAGTGTCCTTCATCGCCGATAGGGTCGCTGTTATCGCCTCTCATTCGCCGAGCATTTCGCAAGTATCAAAAGAAACGCTTATTTCCAAACACATGATAACCAGGGGTGAGGGAACAACGAGCGTTCCACATTGACAACACAAAACAACTCTTTGGTGGTTCAACTCCGTTCGACGTGACGCCTTTGATGTTCGTATAGTTTCGCTGGTTTGGGGGCGGGTGGCTGACTTACGTGTCGGTGTCTATCGCCGCCTGTACTAGGTCGCTCTGAGAGTACTCCGGGTACAGGAACATCATCGGCCAGCTGAGGTCCCCGCTCTCTGTGAGGTGTACCCCGCTCTCCAGACCGGGCACCTGGAGGAGTCAGCAGCTCCATCCGCAGCCCAGCACCGCTCACTGTAACATTACAGACACAGACGGGTCAGCAGGCGTTCATGTACCCCGTCTCAGACGGGCCACGGCTGAGGAGTCCAGCAGCTCCATCCGCTATGCCCAGCCACGCTCATGTAACTTACAGACACAACGGGTCAGCAGGGCGTTCATGCATCCAAAATACAGCGCTGGCCAGAGCACCTCGGTACGGCGGTGCTAATCGTTCACCATATTTACATCACCACCAAACGGACAATTAGAATCACAGGTGATATTGCCCCGTGTATCATGAGGGCCGTCGAGCCGGTTACTGGCGTGATTAGAGATGACCCGCCACCATACCTGTCTGCGGTTACTGGCTGATAGAGATGGACCCGCCGCCAGTACCTGGTCTGTGGTTACTGGCGTGATAGAGATGGACCCGCCACCAGTACCTGGTAGGTCATCGGCGGAGAGGACGCTGATGTTCCTCTCTGTCAGCGCAGCCAGCAGCTTGTCATCAATGGCCTTCTGTTTGCGCTCTTTCAGCGCCAACTGTCGTTGGTTTCGCTCCTCCACGCGCTGAAACGGAGCCACGCAGAGGGACGGGTCACTCAGGGGAAAATGATCACTGCTAGGCACAACAATTGACCTAAAATAGAATAATATAATATCTATTATAGGTCAATGGGCACAACAGAGTCGTACAGGGAGAGGGAGACTGGTCAGTCGGCAAGGGCACTGCCACGGCCCCACGGATCATGACCGAGGCAAAATAGACTCGGTGTCACGGCGTTCATTACGATTCGTGGAATGGAGTGAATGTAACTTAAACTCGTAACACGCTCGCCGAAGTTATCACAAATTATCTCAAAGATTATCGACTGAAGTTATCGCAGATTATCTTCCAGATTATCGCTGAACAGCGTTGCGTAAAGCTTCGACGGCAGTGACAAACGCGTCGCAGAAGATACTGTTGTTTGTACTTTCGTTTACAACAGCCAGCGATTGCTGGGGTGGCCGCCGGCGCCGCTTGAGAGGCATCCAATTGGAAGGTTCTGGATATGTTCGAAGTAACGGAATACAAAGTTGTCATGTGGCTCTTGATTTCATTCCTTCTAGTTCTGACACATATTTGGCAACAAACTTCAGTCATCATTCCTGATATATGCAGCATCAGCCTACATTTCATAGTGTGAGTGTTCCTATGTGTCTGTTTGAGTGGGTCGCAACGTTGAAGCGGTAGACATACAATAAGAGGAAGTCTATATGGCCCGGCGCTCGGTTAAAAGATAAAATAAGTTACTCTTTTCCACCATCGGGTTTTTTAACGTGGTGTATACGCAGTGGTTGGTAGCCGTGTTGAAAAAAAAGTTTTGTGTGGAAAGGGGCTCTCTCAGCCGGATATGTGTTGATTCTTTTTTGGTTGGAATGGAATGGCTGAGGGCCATAAAAATAAAGAATGTCAAGAATGTGGGTCTTAAACATTGCTCGCGCGGCAGAGCACTACCCCGTAGCCGCTTAACCATTCTGTAATCTGATTGGCGACTCGTGAGTTGTTTGTGTGTGGTAGGACGTATATGAGTTTTTGATGAAGATTGAGTGAATGTAGCGCGGTGTGCTTCGTGTCCTGATATCGGCTGTCGATGGTTTATGGCTATTTTGACGATTGTGAAAAGAAGTGTTGTAGTAGTAGTGATTGGTGGTGTGTGAGTGCAATCCGTTAATGTGGCAATCTATTTCCTTTAAAGTCTTGCGAAAAAATTGGCCTATTTTAGGTGAACTTCAACGTCCTTTAAATACAAATATCCTTTGATCATTTACGTCCTTAGATAAAAAGGTAAACTAGTCATTTAAAACATGTTGGCTGTAAACGGCCGTCCGCTACCCAGCGTCTGACATTCCGGACCCTGTTTATCCGTCCTTTCACCCGCCACCCGCTGGGTAATGGACCATGAGGGTAGGTGCTGTTCGGGGTGGTGGGTGGGGGCAGCTCTTCGCTGCGTCACGACTTGCGCGGGGAATCAGCCGGCACGCGGACGTGACCGGTCCGCGCGTCGCTCGCGCTGCCCCCTCGTCTGCCCCTCTCCCGTCCCCTCCCTCCCATATCCCTTCCTTCCCCGCCCCCGGCGCGGTGTGAGGCGTCGCGTCCTCCCGGCCGTGTTTTGTTAACTGCCATATAACGGCAGTTACCCTCTCCCCACGGCTCGTCCTTCCGATCCTGGACATGTTATCCGTTATCCGTTTGGCTGTAAACGGCCGTCCGCTACCCAGCGTATGGTGTCCGGATCCTGCTTATGTCCTTACACGTTCGCCTCAAGCTCGTGTAGCTAAGAAATTTAACTCTCCCCAAAAGCTGCAAATTTCCGAGAAAAAAATAATATTACCATTCATAATACATGGAAGATAATTTACAAAAGTCATCCGGAAGTCCAACAACCATTCGTCGGTGAAGAAAACAATTGGAAGTTGGAGTCAGCTGCATATACAACCATTCGTCGGTGAAGAAAACAATTGGAAGTTGGAGTCTGCTGCATATGACAGGGTTTCGGATTCTTGACCGGTTTCGCGGCCAAAACCAACCCAAAATCTGTGTTTGTGTTTCATTACAAAAAAACATCCTGTCCAGGCCAGTTTTGCATGAGCAAGTCGAATCTGGAATCGAAAATAGCAAGACATCAACTTTTTTCATCCCGTGAAGGTTTATCCCTTATCACTTCTCGTCTTCGCACAGGTTGCCTTGTTAAAAAAACACATTTGTGTAAAAGGCGTTAATTCGGCAGGAAAAACAATAAGATATGTAGACAGGATGTTCAGGTACAATAGCTATTGGTTTTTTAGTCGATTTACCGCGTTTTGTTGAAACTGTGGGTTCTTTCATCTTTGACGGTGATTTTTTACAAACTAAGGTCAACAACAACACGCAAGCATAAAACCATTCATTGTACCGCCAATATAGCTCGCAGAAGATTGCCAATGGCACCATTTTGCTCCTAGGCTTTGCACAATCGATTCATGTTAAATTTTTGCTATTTATAATCCGGATAAGTGTTGTAGAAGGGTGGTTTTATGGAAAATGGTTACAAAAGTGGCCTATTTGAATACAGTTTTTACTCTGGTCGGTTCGGCTAAGATCCAACGCAACGTTTAAATAAACTGCGAGGAAGTAATTGAACCGATATGCTCTGAAAGTAAATTGAATGAACAAGAGAATGAGCATAGTGCGAACTCCACCAAGCTTTTAGTTGAAGTGCTACGGCTCTTCGAAGCTGGTCGAACAAATAATTTACACTATGAAAAACTTTTTTTTCTCATTTTTTCGTCTTTTACGCTGAATTATTCATACTCGAGTGAATATATGCAAATTTTGAGGATGTCAAATGAAAGTCCACATACATTCCAACATCTTAACGTCAAGTTTGTAAAGATTGGTTGAAAACTGGTGCGTGTATATTTTTTACATCCGTGTCCGCGAAATCGGGCATGAATCCGAAACCCTGTCATATCAGATTAGTAGCATCGAGCTACATTGGGTCCAGGGTCGCAGTCGGGGGGGGGGGGGGTGATTCCCCCTTACAGGTCACAGAGGGGCCCACCGAGATTGGCACAGATACCCTTTACATTATCTAAATGGCTTTCAAAAAGCCACAGAGGAGCACACAAACCAGGCGAGGGGTCACTCTGGTGCATATAAGGGGCCCTCAGAGACACTGAAGGGCTATCGAAGCCAACCAGGGGCCTCTTGGGCATGTCCAAGGGCCAATTGAACACACCCAGGGGCCCAAAAAATCACAGGGGCCCATTGAGACCGCTCAGAGGCACACTAAACCTACCCGGGAATCTATCGAGCATGTTCAGGGGCCTCCCAAGCCTGCCCAGTGCCCATGGGCCAATAGTCTGTTCAGGGGCCTCTCGAGCTTGCTCTGGGCCCATGAGTCAGTTCGGCAAAGCAGCCAGCGCAGTCCCTTCCCAAGTCGTAAGGGCCCCTGAGCAGACTAGAGGGTCCCTGGGAAGTTAAAAGGGCCCTGTGCAGGTCAGAGGAGCCCCTTTACCAGACCGAAAGAGCCCCTGGGTGGGTCAGAAGGGCCCCTGAACCTGTCATACTGCATTCTCCATCCTTGTAACGTATATTTTCATCCGTTTTGTTTGGACCTTTCAAGGCTTGGGAAGGGAGCTCTTTCAACGCTCGGGAGGGGGCTCTTTTGAGGCGCCCTCCCCCTCCGGACGAGATCCTGGCTACGTGCCTGGTTCAGGAGCCTCTGAGGGATTCTGATTTATGAGGGTCTTGGTCAAATCCAGCTAATCAAAATTATAAAAGAGCATCACAAAATTGAGTGGACGAAATCCGTACCGTTTTTCATATCTAGGAATATTTGTGTGTGGAGGAGGCACCATGACTGACTCCCCCCCGCCCCCCCCCCTTCTGAAGGTCTGGCTGCGCCCCTGGATAAGCCTATCGGTTGGCTTGACCGCAAACAACTCCCCCTTCTCTGTCCCCCTCCCATGGTCACCCGCCCGCCGGCCACGTCGCCGCCTCCGTGGCCGGCGGCGGTCCGCGGGGGGATGCGTAGGGGAGGGAGGGGGGCACGCACAACGCACACTTCACACAGGAGGAGCCGACCCGGCGCGGAGACCCGGCAGTGCGAGTCGGACACGGAAGGACCACGGAAGGGGCTGCTCCGCGTCCTTCACGTCCGTGCAGTGTCTCCGGCGCAGTCCTCTGAGTCGGAGTCCTTCCTGAGTCGGAGTCTGAGTCGGAGTCTGAGCTGGTGATGGCTGAGGCCCCGCCCTGGAACGACGTGCCACCTGGGTGGAGGATCGAGTCGTGGGCCAGTCGGATTGCGGAGGAAGGAGAGTCGGACGACGAGTCAGAGTGGGTGATGGCCCTCTCCTCCCAGGGCGACATCGGCGGCTCAGGTGCCGACCGCGAGAAGACGGACACGCCGCACGGTGAGTCCAGCTCCAGCCGGAGGAGTCCTCCCCGGCACCGCCGCACGGTGAGTCCAGCTCCAGCCGGAGGAGTCCTCCCCGGCACCGCCGCACGGTGAGTCCAGCTCCAGCCAGAGGAGTCCTCCCCGGCACCGTCGCACGGTGAGTCCAGCTCCAGCCGGAGGAGTCCTCCCCAGCACCGTCGCACGGTGAGTCCAGCTCCAGCCAGAGGAGCTCTCCCCGGCACTGCCCAACGGTGAGTCCAGCTCAGCCGGAAGGAGTCCTCCCCGGCACCGTCGCACGGTGAGTCCAGCTTCCAGCCGGAGGAGTCCTCCCTGGCACCGCCGCACGGTTGAGTCCAGCTCCAGCCGGAGGAGTCCTTCCCCGGCACCGCGCACGGTGAGTCCGCTCCAGCCAAGGAGTTCTCCCGGCACCGCCGCACGGTAGAGTTCCAGCTCCAGCCAGAGGAGTCCTCCCGGCACCGTCGCACTGGTGAGTCCAGTCCAGCCGGAGGAGTTTCCTCCCCAGCACCGTCGGCACGGTGAGTCCAGCTCAAGCCAGAGGAAGTCTCCCAGGCACCGCCGCACGGTTGAGGAAAGGGGTGTGAGGACACTCCCCTTTAAGGACACTCCCTTAAAGGGATTGTGCCTTACTCTTTGAATGTCAAAATATATTTTTATTACGGTAAGAAGCTTATTGCCTTTGATTATTTGGTTACGATTTAAAATTCACGTCTGGGAGCCGCCTTTGTTGAAATTTTTACTTAAATTTCTGTTGTGCATTTCCTTTTTGTTTCAAAACTCATAAACGACCGTCACTATAAACAGAGTAGCGAAATGTTACTATAATGGGCACTAAAGACCGCTACACAACCATTCATCGAGCATGTATGAGTTTATTTTATAGTTACCGAGAATCTGTTCGGAGCTGTTATCAGTGCTCACTAGTTGTTTTTCTATTGGGCCAGAGCTAACAACATATGTAGCGTTGCTAATTTAAAGCAATGCTTCTAGTAGCGGAAAGCTTCTCTGGCGGACTATCGATACCTTAAGTACTTCCCAGTATGTAATTGGCGATCTTGGAATATATCTCAGCAACTTAAAGTTGATTTCTGGGGAAATGAAGTACATGGCTAAATTCAGAAAAATTCTGTTTCTACAGAATAGTTGTTCAACAACTCACATGACCAATGTGAGTAGGCACACTCCCTTTAAGAGCGCCGCAACAGAATAGTTATATGGCGCCCATTTCCAAGATTATACTAACAGTCTTACAGAAACTATTATTTACTAATTATATATTGTCAACCATTTGAAAAACACGATACATAGTTAAAGGGAGGTGTTCACCTTTAACATGGGGTTTTGAACTGAGATAGCAGTTTTGAGAGCAGATCCAAAAAATTGTATGCTGAAGAATAAACTCGCACGTAAAGTAGTTTTCGACACAGGATTAGTCTGCATTTTGTTAAGGGGCGCCCGAAACAGCTTCGGTAGTTCGCGGCCAGGCGGGGCGTTGGAGGTAGGGACACTCTCTGAACGTTGAGTAACCTGATCACGACGCCTCGTTTAATATCCGCTCAGGCCGCCCGGGCTGCGCGGCAAACCCTTTGTCAGAGACTGTAATAGGCGGTCTGGCGGAGCCAAAACGCCACCTGCTATCGTTTACGATTTATCGTAAATTACAACAGTGAAACTTACTTCTTTCTCCACATTATCCACACTTGTCCAAACCAAAGTCATATTGTCAAAATAGATGTAAAAATGATCGATAACATGCCAATTATTTACTTTTAGAGCAAAAAAGATATCAAAGAAGAATACAAGCTTTCGGCAACATTACCATCATCAGGTATGCTAAATAATAAAAGTAAATAATAAATAAAAGTATGCTAATAAATAAAAGTAAATAATAAAAGTGTATACATGATGATGGCAATGTTGCCGAAAGCTTGTATTCTTCTTGATATTCTTTTTTGCTCTAAAAAATAAATAATTGGCATGTATCGATCATTTTTACACTATTTTGACAATCTGTCCATTATCATGCCAACCATCCAACCATCAATACAAAGTCATATTCGTAGTTTTGAGCTCAGATGCACCGTATGGTTGAATTTCAAGACAACTTTCAAGGTGAACTATTCCCTTTAATTCATCATGGGGCGCTATTCATATTGTATGGGTCCGGTAGCAAAATAAAATGTGCTAAAATATTTGAAGAACGTGCAAAAACAGATACCTAACAGCTAATTCAGACGGAGTGAGTGAGGCCGCGAAGCGGCCTCACTAACGTAGTCTTACAGATGGGCCAATCCGGACTTCGTCGTGCTTGCTTGCTGCTTGCTTGTTGCTCGCGTGGGTTTCGGATAACTACCATTTCAATTGCACTGATTATTAAAAGTTTACAAATGATAACTTGGTCGTAAAATAACACATGGTTAGGCTACGTGGAAAATATTTAACACAACTTGAAGAAACTCTCACCATCCAAAGAAACAAAAACTGAATATCGATTGCGGATTCATCACTTGCTTTGACTATCGAAATTCACCTCCGCAAGGTGAGAATCACAAATAAAAAATAACTAAATGCCAGAAAGCGTTGCAGGTCAAGTATTGCTTTACTATTGCAAACAAACAAACGATGCTTTTGCCTATTTCAGTTGCCGGACACAAATGAAATAACTCGCTCCGTCTGCTTCATGCCATGCATGCTTTACTAGTCAATAACACAAAAATATGACAAAATGTATTAGGCTTGAATCTTGTTTGTCGCGAGGTTTATTATCATTTTATATTTCCGAGACATTTTTGCTCAATAGATGATACATGCGTACCTACTAAGTCAATTTTGCCACCCTGTCAAAAATCCGTGGCGCTGGCTTATCTCCCCCCCTTCATAGGATAGACTACAGCTGTGATAGTTACAGTGTCCCAAAATGTGCCCCGATTTAGGTGGGAGATGACACCCAACTGTCAATAATTTTCCACTCTCATTCTCCATTTTATGAATGAATTTTCCATTCCCAAATGATGAATTGTGATATTGATTCTGATATAAATAAATATTGACTAAAAATACATGATTTCCAGAGGTGGGCATCGTTACTTGAAAATGTAGTTCCGTTACTCGTTACTCCGTTACTCATTAAAGTAGTTCCGTTACTCGTTACTCCGTTACTTTGCGACAAGTTTAACGGAAGTTACTTTAGTCCGTTACTCCGTTACTTTAGTTCAATCCACGCCCCTTTTGGGGATCTGCCCCTCCTGGATTTTCTACATAACTTAAAAACTGTGCCAGATATCGAGGTGAAACTTACAATACCATTTGCGTAACATCAATTATACGTCTTCTCAAAAGATTTTGATGAAATTGATGAAGTGCTTAGGGAGATAATGACGTTTAAATGACGTCATGTCATGCCATTNCAAAATGAATTTTTGCCTACAAACATGAAGCTTATGTTTATGAAGCTACATATATAAAAATTATTTTGACCGTGCGTGCGTGAGTGCGTGCGTGTGTTATCGTCTGAAGCTTTTTGGCGGGCCGCTGCTATGCGCCGAAGCTTATAATTGCAAAATTAAAAATAACGCTGCAAAACCTATTTAGTTCAAAGCATCGATTAAGTTCAGATCTATTTGCAACGGCAAAACACCATTTAACGAAAAGAATTAAAAAGCATGCTTTGCACAAAACGAACCTCCGTTGGGTGGGTGATAAATTGACGGGATTTATTCGGACGTTGCGCTCGTCCTTCGCCGTTTAAGGGCTGTCCTTTCTGGTAGTTATGACAAGTCACATGCATATGGATTAATAATTTTTCAAATTTGTGAAAATATATATAAGAATATACTGAGAGAGAGAGAAGAGAGAAAGAAGAGAGAGAAGAAAATAAGATAGATAATAACGGGTTGCCTGCGGTCGCGCGGTCGCTGCGCCAGGCCCGCAGAGATTAGGCTCCGTCCACTGCTCCATACGTCACCCACCGAGAGTGTCGCGCCAATAACACAAGCTGCGGCTTCGCAAACTTGCTCTGCGGGCCGCGGACTGCGGCGGTCGCCTGCGGCTGACTTCCCCGGCCTCAGGATGCTGCGGCCGCCAGCCGGTGTTGACGTCATACTTTACCCACCCATCCCCACCGTCCCTCTACCCCCACGCCTGCTGGCCGCCAGGCGACCGCAGGCACCGCAGCAGATTTGCGGCACCCGTGAACAGCACCCTGAATGGGCCCAATGGGCTCATGGGTGATCATATATATGAATTTGAATGGGTCTGGTCTGGGTCTGGGCTTGGTGTTCATGGGCTTCGGCTCGGCTGGGCTTGGGGTTTGGGCACCCATGATAGTCTCTGTCTAGAAGGACCGATGCCTTACTTAAAGGTAAACAATAATTTTTTCTCACAAAAATGATGTTAGGACTTGAAATCGATAGGCGAGACCAAAATATGTTGTAGATTGATCACATTTTGCATAAAAACATTTTTTATATATTTAAAGTTAAAGTAGATAAGCGAACCATGCTTTATACGACCGGTACTTGCAAGCTGCTTGCAATTAGTTTTGGTCCTCATCTAACTGCGGACTTTTCCAGTATTTTTGTGTTTTGCAATAAAATATAAGATCTATTTTGCGTTCTGTTTGTTGTGATTATATGCCCGTAGATCCTCTATATATAACAACTACTCAATGAACACGTAACCAAATTTGCAGTTAGATTTGCGTCTAATATGGCGGCCTTTTAGTGTTTGTGACCCTCAATTTGTGAAAATTGCTCCATTTTGTCAACATTAGGAGTTTTGTAAGTTTTTGCATTTGTTGTATACAGCACTATATTTGTACCTATAATCAAGGAAAATAATAATGTATTCCCCCCAAAAAAATACAAAGCTGGAAATTGCATCATAAGCTCATTGTGCGTTTTCACAACGACCTACCGGTGCTTAATTTAGTGTTGGCGATTTGTTTCACGGACATTGCCCAGCGTTGAACAAATTTGAAACACCAGCGCCAGATATAGCGCGCTTCAAATAGCGACGGGAACACGCTGCTCATGAGTTTCGAAAGAAGTATTTGCACTTGTTTTTAATTTGTAAAAACATGTAACATTTAAAAAGGGAATAGTTTTATTTAATTCTTAAATTTAAATTAAATCATTATTTATCCATAACGGAAGCCTAATAAATAGTTGCTAGGAAAAATTAAAGGTGATTATTTCCTTTTAATAAAACGGTAACGTTAACTTGATATTGAGTAAGTGGCGGGGTCAAATATATCCCCGTACGTATTTTCGCAATAGCTAAAAACACAATAGCGACATCTACGTGAAATTTGGGTACCTTCTCTTACACCGACTGTACGTCTTCGGTATGTAGAGATATCAGTGAAAGGACTTCGGTGTTCAACTAAATGCGACATAGCTATATGGTAGCATGACTCCACGTGTGCCATATCATTTGGCAGTGTGAAGGTTTTCTCTGCTACTCGAAATTCCTTGATATGAAGTCATCAACTCAAATATCAAAACATAACTTTTATGAAATTGAGCACTGTTTGCCAGAAACAAATATCATTATCGTCTTCAGCAGCAATTACTTCATATTTTGCACCACAAGCGGCGTACATTTGACAAATTTTGAGAAGGTGGCAATGTCTGACTCGCCGGAAACTCTCGGAAGCCTGATAGCATAGTCTGGCCTTTTGCCGCAAAGCAGTAAACAAGGAATCAAAGGCACGTGTTATTAATTTAGCAGAGCGTTGAGAGGCAACGTATCAATGCAGAGTCTATCCTGAGTATTATCAATGAGTTTATGGATCGTCGTTTTGCTCAGGAAGGGGTTAGGCTCTCGCGTCCATACCGGCTTGGTTACGAAATAGAACATCACTTGTATGCCATATGTTACCGTATTAACCTCTTCAATCTGGTAGGTTCTCTGGTCTATGGCTCTGTTTGGAGCATAAGCTCTGACGATAGCCTAGATTTTAAACGCCAGTATGTAGACTAGCCAGGATATTACGGTCACCTTGCCTCCCGTGTCCGTACGTCGCGTCGAAAAAATATGTCCTCGAGTAATTTACCTTTTAATTAATCAAGTTTGTGTTTGTAACTTCCGCAGGTGGTGAATTGAAGATTAGAGTGCTTTTCACACTTAAAATTATACCTATCCACTACAATTAGTTCATTTTTCGATAGAGCATTGAAGTCACTCATATAGATACTATATTTTCTAATTGATAAAATACATAGAACTTAGCCTTTGGTACAGTCTGTAACATTAAGTCCTTGCATACTTATGACAGCAATAAATTTATTCCGAATCAGACTACACCTGCGCTACTTCTGCCGGTCGGAAAAGCGGCGAACTAACAGCTGAATTTTTGTGCAGCAGCTGGCCTTGCGGTTCAACTAGTGAGTTAGGGTCCTTTGATGTTGCATAACAATTTTTTTATTGATAGTTTATATAAAAAATAATTAATAATATTTTTTCGACTAATACCATTTTGATATATGAACTGACTGGGGTTATTTGTTAGGCTTGCGACGATCAAAACATACTGGCTCACTAGCGGTCCTGGCGGCCATTCTGCTGCGGCCAAATAGACCTGTAAGTTTTCGTTGTCTTTGCGTGAAACAACGAACTGGGGTCTGCTGGCCGTTATCATTTTGACAGAGTCATTTGCCATTTGGTATTATATCCTAGCTGGATGCATTTAAAAGTTCAAAGATTCGTTTCTGCAGTAGCCGGCAGCATTGTATACTATGTAGGAAACCGAACTTGGATTTTATCGTCACGCATGGGGAAGGCGACCGGTCACATGTCTCAAGCTTGCGCCGTGGCGCCTCGGTCGCGTGGGTCGGCCCGCCGGAACGCGCCGAAGTATTGTGGAACGAATTGGTAGCCTCATGTAAAATCGGATACCATGCCAGGAATACTTGAGAGACGAAGCTTTCCATGAGCCATAAAAACTTATGTTCATCTATATTAATGTTCATGCTAATACACAATAAAAGGGGGTAACTTTTCCGTGTCACTTTGCATTGCCTATTATAATCAATGGATGAGCGGGATTCTCCCTAGCAATGGTGAACGTCACGGCCTACGTCACAACTTGAACCCCCCGCAATCAAGCACCGTCATGTAGCAGAAGAGAAATATGAATGTAAGCAAATGCAATAATGGCACGGCGCGGCCAAACACGGCAGAAATAACGTTGGCAAATCAAAGCATAAAAGCATAGGTAAACAAGCGTCATACAACACCAGAAGGCATAGGCAGTAGCACCACTGTGATTTAACTTTCACAAAACTGACGACATAAAAGGATATCAGGATATCTTTAAGACATCTCTGAGTAATGCAACAAACTAAAACTATTTATTTCGGTTTCTTATGTTTACGATAATCTATCAGTCACCAGGGGCGGAACCAGACCATCGGAAATGAGAGGAGGCAAGCCAGTCATGGTGTGTCCCTTGGAAAGAGGCCTCCCCGAAAAACATACCCACTGGATATGACAAACTGTACGGATTTCGGGCACTTTTTGTGAGGTCCGTTTTTTATATTTTGTATAAACTTTTGATTAACTGGATTGGACCAGGACCCTCACGTTTTGTTTTGAATTGGACTTATTTTCATTTGAATTTGACTTTTATTTTTCTTAAATCGACTTATTTTTATTTGAAATCGACTTATTTTTATTTGAAATCGACTTTTTTAAATTGGAACTTGAGTTATTTGTATTTGAACTAGATTTATTTAAATTTGAATTCGACTTATTTGTATTTGAACTCGACTTATTTTCATTTGAACTTGACTTCCTTTAATTTGAAGTTAAAAAGGTGTAGAAATGTAGATTGTGTTGAGGGGAATAAAACGCCGTTTGATTTCTGACAATCGGACGAGTAGATCTCGAGATCTCCGTGTGTGGGGGGGGGGCAGAATCCGCCCCCTCTCCTGCCACTAATAGGGGTAGCTACGAGCCTGCCACTAATAGGGTTAAGTTCAGATATCCACACACAATATTATTTAAGCATATGTACTCGTACTCTCAGCCTGACATTACAGTTGTTTGAGCCGGTAGATATGGTGTAGGAGCCGGTAGATATGGTGTAGGAGCCGGTAGATATGGTGTAGGCGCCGGTAGATATGGTGTAGGCGGATCGGTTGGTTCAACCAAACAACATTCAAGAGATAATCAACTTTGCTGTGATAAACATTACTGGAAAGCGCAATCATCACCATATAATTCGCACTCTAACCTCACCCGGATGAGCAATAATGTATAGGTCATGTGTGCTGTGCTGTAATTCGTAAAACGAGGCCAGTACGTGAGCAAATTACTGGGTGCAGTGACGGCAGAAAATGTAGTTTCACCTGTTAAGTGCACGTGGACAACTAGATTACCTACTAGTTACTACTTTGAAGTAGAGCCTTCACCAGATTTGCGCGCATATTCAGAATGGCTTTTACGACAGTCGGGTGGAACTGGGCTGGGCTAACTGCATTCGACGTCATATCATAGTGTAAATACTAAAGGCCAGTGGCGCCACTCTCGCAATGCTGTGTAACCGTATCTTCTAAAAGGGAGACGCATTGTGTTGTCTACACACGTTTTGGTCGACAAGTTATAACCACATTTTCATTTTTCTTACTTAACCTGGCGCAGCGTAGGGGTCTCCAGCGAACGTGCGGCGTAGGGGGTAAATTCCCCCCTCGATCTCCGAACAATATAACCGAGCGAGAACGCGCAAGGTGACGATCGAAAAGCTCTCAATAATGAGAAGACGAATCAATGCATATCATTTTTTCTTCCAAGAGAGTATATATATATAATTGCTAGTGATCAGGTCAGTCAATAAGTCGGAAAAATGGTCGAGTTAATGGAGTTAAATGGGGGGGTTTTCATACTTCAATTATAATCCTTTTATTAAGACTATCAATGCACATAAGCTTCTCAAAAGGTGTAAAACATCTCTGCATTAGGTAAAAGTAATTTGCCATTGCAAAGGTCAACGGTCAAGATCAGGTCCACAAAGGTACTGTCACCAAGATGTCAACGAAAAGTCTTGTGACCCAGTATTTAGGGGTTATTTTACACGTAAAAAATCGATAGCAACAGCTATTTTTACAACTTGACCCCATAAAAGGTCAAGATCAGGTCATCTAAGGTTCAAAACTGGAAACTGACTAATATGAATAAACAATGCATGTTTCTAGGTCAGTTTTGTCTCATGAATACAACAATGGCATTTATATATCTGTATCAGGTCAAAAATCCAAAAAAACGTTATTTTGAAAAATACGTCATTAGCTAGCTTATGCTTAGAAAGCATCAATCACTGAAAAATAAAGATATACTTTGAAATCGGTTTTGGTATTTCTTACACTAGTTCTCTTATATATATATATAATATTATTATATATATATATATATATATATATATATCGTTAATACCTTGCAAAAATTTCAATTTTTTGGGAAAATTTCCGATAAAATATATATTTTTTATTTTGGGGGTATTTTTTGAAATCCGAGATTTTCATTTTGTAGAGAATTAAATTTAATTTACAATATTATTTTTCGTTTGCAATTTGATATATATATATAAATATATTGGAAAGAAATGCACTTCGTTTCGCATTAATATTTATCTAAAAACCACACTTCGGCGTCAGAATTAGCATGTATTCAAACAACATTTTGGATCATCACGACCCCTGTCAAAGTTTTACATACATGAAGGCACATCATCAAAGCAGTTATACATATTCGCAAAACATCGTGTTTTTCACGCGCACATGACACCATTTCAGGGAGCTTCCGTTCAAAATTTCGCTTTAATGATTCCCGCTATCACTTTATTGAAAGCGAAATGGCCCTGTGACCGATTCATATTTTGTGTTGAACTAATTAATGCTGATTCTACTACACGGCGTTTGATGTTCGTACTATCTGTTTGTTTTTCGTACTAACCACCGATCTGTTTGGTGTACTTTGATGTTCGCTCTCCTGACTGAGCTACAGGGGCGAACGATAGACGATAGACGATACAACACGATATAAAGTTGGCTCAATGGGCCCCTGGACATGCTCAAGAGCCCCTTTTGAAAGCCCTTTAGTTTCTCTGAGGGCCCTTTACATGCACCAGTCCAGAGGAACCTTTTTGCCTGGGCTCCTTTGTGGCGTTTTTAAAGGGACTTCGACCTTAACCCGCGCCCTGGCAGGGGGGTTGATTTTCCGCCCCCCTCAGGTTTTTTTCAGAGTGAGCGGAAAAACGGCGGCGCGGCAGCCGCCCAAAATTTCCGTACACCTATTTGAGCCAATTACCCACAACTTTGTAAAAAGTTTTGACTTGAGGTCATCTCAGGTACAGGTCACAAGTCATGTCATGACCCTCACTTGTCAAAAATTTGCGTTCGGCCAAAGCCACAGTCTTTTTTTGAAAGTTTTGAAACCTTGCAGGATTTCATAAAATATCAGTACCTACAATCGTTTATCTCGGAATTTTCGTATGGTGAACCAAAGGTCAGGTCAATCCTGACCTCCATTAATAAAAAGTGAATGGGAAATTAAACAATGTTTCCCTTTCAAATAAAATAGCAATTGGTATTCAGGCTAATTCTTTCAGAATAATGCTATTTAGCTAATTCTAAAATGATCAAGGTCAATTGTTGGTCCAGTGGACTCTACAAGGTCATCTGAGGTCATTGAGGTCTCAGCATGATTTGCTAATAACTCTTGATAGAAAGAGATAGAGACGATTAGTTACACCAATGTGTTCGTCTAGTCTGGCCCACTTGCCCATAATGACATGACCTGAANGTAGTGTGAGCTGTCGCCACTAGGCGGCGCTGTGTGTCTCAATGTGTACTGACCTTGAATACAGCAGTTGGCCGCTACAATACCTATTATAAAAGATCCGCATTCAATATGTTGCAAATACATAAATACATGCATAAACAATGGGGTACATTTTTCATCATTCAGCAGACTCAAGATTTGTCGGTGAAGCCCATGCGAGTTGGTATGAGATAAACGTTATTTTGTCTTACGTTTATATGCTATACGGAATATTGTGTTTAATGTCAGTTTTTTGTTCTCCAAAAAAGTGATTTTCCCCCTAAACAAATCCAGAAACAAGTATTTTTGTCCTGAAAAGGTGCATTTTCAAGCTCGAATACCGAAATAAGGTGACCGGCCCAGATCCGAGGAGAAAAACAAATTGTATACCTTTTTGCCACAAAAAGATCCCCCGCGGAGAGAGTCTGAACCCGCCAGTGTGAACACATCAGCTGATTAGGCAGCTGCTGCCCGGCAGACAGTGCCGATAACAGAGCAGTGGGACGGGCCGGGCGATGGTGGACGGTGGGCCGACGCGGCGCGATATCAGCTGCTGCAGTGTGTGTGTGTGTACTCTGTGATACTCGGCTGGCTCACCTGCGGCGTCATACCTGCCGGTCAGTCGGGGCCGGACCGCCACCGTCGCCGCTGTGTCGCCGCCGACGCCACTCCGGCGTCTCTGGAGCAGTGTGACGTCACCCTGCCAGCACCCTCGGCGGCACCTCACACCGAGCGACGCCAGCAGACACATAAAGGTCAGCTGCCGCTCAGTCACACGGGCCGAGGAAGACGCTGAAGTTGGTGGCGTGGTGGACTGGACACTGGACAGTGGACAGTGGTCCGACTGACGTGCAGCGACTGGCCGCCGGCCGCCGCATGGCGATGCCACGAAGAGGTGCTGGTGCTGCTGCAGTACTGGTGGGCATGGCTCTCATCGCCATCACAGCTGTCACCTACTACCGGTGAGAGAGAGAGAGAGAGAGAGAGAGAGAGAGAGAGAGAGAGAGAGAGAGAGAGAGAGAGAGAAGGAGAAGATCGAGAGAGAGAGAGAGAGAGATGCATCTGTCAGCTAGTGTTAGTTGAGACGGGCTATCGCGCGTCGGCAATGGGATCTGGTGGCTGATGCGTGGGCCTGTGGGCTGCCATTCCTGATTGGCGATTGGATGAATCCTTGCATTAACTTGTTTTCTTTCTCTCGAACGAGACGTGCTTTACGTTTCGCAAAGTAATGGCATGTCTGTGTCTGTATTTGTATTTGTATTACAGTCGTAGAGCAATCCACACATTGCGTGGCGATTACAGCTCAGAGTCTGGTAAATCATGCAGGTACAAATCAACGAACACTCATGCCATTCATACTTTTAAAAAAACGACGCAATCACCGCGACCACACGCAGTATCCCCGCAGTCAACATCGGTGTGTAGCGTCTCTACTCAGTGTCTGACAATAGCACTGCACGTCTCTACTCAACATCGGTGTCTGACAAAAGCACTGCACGTCCTGTCCGAAGCTAGCAACGCTCCGCCCAGTTGCACTGTTTAGTGTTTAGCCACCACACAGTAAGGCTGGTCAGTGGTCACTGTTTAGCAGTGGCGGCGGAAGAGGGGGGCAGGAGGGGCAGTTGCCCCCCAAACTCAGCCGAGGGGCGCTTTGTTTTTGCAGGGCTGCCTGGCCTGGAGGCGGCGCTCTGGCCGCATGAGAGGGGCGCTCTGGCCGCCTGAGAGGGGCGCTCTGGCCGCCAGAGAGGGAGCGCTCTGGTGCCTGAGCAAGGGCGCTCTGCGCCGCCTGAGAAGGGGGCGCTCTGGCAGCCTGAGAGGGGGCGCTCTGGCCGCCTGAGAGGGGGCGCTCTAGCCACCAGAGAGGGGCGCTCTGGCCGCCTGAGAGAGGGCGCTCTGGCCGCCAGGGAGGGGGCGCTTTGGCTGCCTGAGAAAGGGCGCTCTGGCTGCCTGAGAAAGGGCGCTCTGGCAGCCTGATAAGGGCGCTCTGGCAGCCTGAGAGGGGGCGCTCTGGCTGCATGAGAGGGGCGCTCTGGCAGCCTGAGAGGGGGCGCTCTGGCAGCCTGAGAGGGGGCCCTCTGGAAGCCTGAAAGGGGGCGCTTTGGCAGCCTAAGAGGGGCGCTCTTGCCGCCTGAGAGGGGGCGCTCTGGCCACCAGAGAGGGGCGCTCTGGCCACCTGAGAGGGGGCGCTCTGGCTGCATGAGAGGGGCGCTCTGGCTGCCTGTGAGGGCGTTCTGGGACGCCTGAGAAGGCGCTCTGGCCATCCGAGGAAAGGGCGCTCTGGTCGCTCTGAGAGGGGCCGCTCTGGCCGCCTAAAAGGGGCGCGCTCTGGCAACCTGAAAGGGGGCGCTCTTGTCGCCTGAAAGGGGCGCTCTGGCCGCCTGAGAGGGGGCGCTCTGGCTATCCGAGAAAGGGCGGTCTGGCCATCCGAGAAAGGGCGCTCTGGTCGCCTGAGAGGGGCGCTCTGGTCGCCTGAGAGGGGCGCTCGACCGCCTAAAAGGGGGAGCTCTGGCAACCTGAGAGGGGCGCTCTGACCACATGAGAGGGGGCGCTCTTGCCGCCTGAGAGGGGCGCTCTGGCCGCCTGGTAGGGGCGCTCTGGCCGCCTGACCTGAGAGGGGCGCTTTGGCCGCCAGAGAGGGCGCTCTGGCCGCCAGAGAGGGCGCTCTGGCCACATGAGGAGCTGATCTGGCCGCCAGAGCTGGTCGAGGAAATATAATTCCAAATTTTGCACCCCCTCCTCAGTGCAGTTAACTACAAATTATATAATATGCGGGTAATAAAATCGTGCCGTTGTTTGGCGCATGCTGTGTTATGTTGCTGCTTTCTCATATGATTGGGTAAAGTAGTTGATTTAGCACTTTTTCTTACCGCACTGCTAGGCAGTGGTAGCAGGTAGATTTTCGGTTGGGCAAAATGGTCAATTGTCCCCCACCCAAACCGTCCAAAATCGGCCAAAAATGACACATTTCATGCATATGGAAGCGAAATCTAGCTGCTTTTACTAAGATTAAGTTTGCTTCAATTCAGCTATTAATGCATAAGTACCTAAGCTAGGCGAAATCCGATAAGTTTTCAGAATTGTTTGTGATGCTTTTTGGAATTCCCCAACCTCCCGTTCTGGATCCTCAGCTGTTTTAGCGCAAATTGAAAAAAATATTCTGGCATCATATGGCAATGCAGAGGATTGAGAGAATGCCAATCCGGCAAAGGACTCAAAATTTTCGCGCCGCTCCGCGGCGCAAATTGCTTTAGACGCCGTTTAGTCTTGAACCCTAAAAAATTATTCGACATATGGGTGTTGCTGGTTTCTAAAGTTGATAGAAATTTGTAACCCGCAGCCTCTACAATTCTTGGTATTGGCCATTAATGCCATACCTACATTGTCATACTGATCTCATCCTTGTAACGTGTTTTTCATCCGTTCTGTTTATTGGTCCTTCCAATGCATGGGCAGAGGGATCCTTCATGGTTGCCGTTTGTAATAGGCCTCGGTCAAGAGCCAATAGCTCTGCCAATTATGTCACATTTTAACATGAGGGGCCTATTGCGTTGCATGGTAAGAATGACTTTAAAATCTACAAAGTTAGCATTGGAGCCCTACTAATCATTTAAGAAGACCCTGGTGCCCTTTCAACGCCCGGAAAGGGATTCCTTTCGAGACACGCCCCCCCCCCCTCTGGACGAAATCCTGGCTACGTGTATGTCTGTGTGTGAAGTTTGTTTGTGCTAATAACTAGCAAGGTTAAGTGCCGCTATAGTTGGGCAACGAACGAGCGAGCGCGAAGGGACTGTATGGTGATTTTCTACTCGATCGGACAAGTAGTTTCTGAAATACAAAAAAACGTGCGCACGTGCAGATTTGCCCCACAACTGAATTGTGGGAAAGCGGTGGCTGAGGGGTCCCTAAACACACCTAAATTTGAAAAATGCTGGGCCGTTACTGAGTTTTTTTTATATCAAGAAAACTCCTTTTAATGCCCCCCACGCGGCACGCGCCACGCGCAGTGGTAGTCACCCACACGAGGCGGCATTGGTATCAAGCAGAGTCACTGGTGGATCCGGGGGGACGACAGGGACTAAAGCCCCCCATTCCAGGTCGGACAGGGGCGATAATACAAACTAGCATCCCCCTCCCATATTCACTGAAACTGGTGATAAGAAATGGGTAGATACTGGCTGTGAAAAATAACGTTTTGACAAAAGTAATTTAGTTTTTGCCTTGTTCATGTTTTTCTATTTGCTCATTCGTGTTTCCTTTACTCGGTAGCAATTTGGTAGCAGTATGGAGTGGTATGTGGCACGTATGCCGCTATTTTAATCTGGAGCGATGCACAATCAACGTAGCTTTTACACGGTAGCAATACACTGGCGGATCCAGGTGGCGGTAGGGGCAAAAGCCCCCCCCCCATCCACGCTCGACAGGGGTGGCAGAATAAATTATCTCCCCCGCAAAAAACACGTATGAATTCCTCTAATACAGGTAAAAACGCGTTATAATTCGGAAGGCTAATAACCGAGCAAGAACTCCACTGCATTGTATCTCAAATAAAGCAAGCTTTCGATTACAGGCCATTAGGAGGAAATGTCGCGAAGTAGCCACCATTTGTGACGATAACGTACCGGCGTTTATCTTGTAGGCATCTGAGTGCACTATTCACGCCGAGAAATTGTATTTTGGGTATAGGTAAGTCATATATTTATAAATTTACAGTTTACACTATATATTTTTTACGATTCGACTGTATCAAGAATCCGGTGTCCTACAGCGAGCTTAGCCCCCCTCTATATTGGGAGGCTGGATCCGCCAGTGAGCAGAGTACGTTGGATAGAAATGCTCAGCAAAGAAGACCGCTTCCCAATGGGACTGCAGTCGCAGAGATGTGAGCTTCTCAAAGGCGTCGCCAGAAGCGTATCAGAGCGCGCCCGCTCGCGTTCTCGCCCCAAAGGTCATTTCACTAGTAAAATATTGTGGCCTAAATCCGAGGAGATAAATTTTCGCGTCTTTTTTTTTGTTTGGAGGGGGGGAGGGTGTGGCGCTTCGCCTCTAGGGGGCGCCCTGATTTTGTTTGCCCCCCCATCCGAAAATACCTTCCGCCGCCACTGCTGTTTAGCCACCACCACACAGTAAGGCTGGTCACTGTTTAGCCACCACACAGCAACGCTGGCCCTGCCTCGGTCGATATGCTTGTCACTGGTGGCGCTGTTCAGAGCTGTATTGTGGCGCCGCTGTGGAACAGGGCTAACCAAATCGCTCCGGCCTTCCGACGCCACCGGCGACCAGCGAGCCGCTGTGGAACAGGGCTAACCAAATCGCTCCGGCCTTCCGACGCCACCGGCGACCAGCGAGCCCATCTACGGACAAATGTCAACAACCGAAAGCTGATCCCAGTCATATACACCGGTTTGGAATCAAAACATTTATCATCTGGAAAACTGTAGATTGGTACGAGATTCCATGTTTCATTCTCCTATTTGAGAAGGTAGATTATTATATTTACAGTTTCACGCCGTTCTGTACACGCTATTATCGCTTCTAGTAAGATCACACAACTATAACGACAACTGTACAGCGTGGTTGTTTCGGCCGTCCATCGGCGTGCGGACGACCACTACGCTGCCACTCCATACAAACTCAATGGACTAACGTGTTGTCTGTGGTTGTCTGGTATAAAAACATTAACGAAGGAAGATAGATTTAAGGTTCAATAAAGAAGTTGTCGTGCAATACATAAATAAACTCTTGTTTAAGGCTTACATTTTATTTATTGGCAAAAACATAATACAACAAACACGATTTTTGCATTTCTGGTAGGTACACTAATAGGAAATAGGAATAGGCAGTGCAGTAAGCCCGGTCCTCACTCCCCCCGTCCTCAGTCCCCACCGCACCCGGCCGTCATGCGTCAGTGCCGGCACGGGTCCTCAGTCCCCACCGCACCCGTACCGTCATGCGTCAGTGCCGGCACGGGTCCTCAGTCCCACCACGCACCCGCCGTCATGCGTCAAGTGCCGGCACGGCGTCCTCAGCCCCACCGCAACCCGCGCCGTCATTGCGTCAGTGCCGCACTGGTCCTCATCCCCCAACCGCCACCCGGCCGTCATGCGTCAAGTGCCGGCACGGCGTCCTCAGTCCCCAACCGCACCCGGCCTCATGCGTCAGTTGCCGGCCACGGGTCCTCAGTCCCCACCGCACCCGGCCCGTCATGCGTCAGTGCCGGCACGGGTCCTCAGTCCCACCGCCACCGGCGTCATTGCGTCAGTGCCGGCACGCGGTCCCAGTCCCCACCGCACCCGGCCGTCCATTGCGTCAGTGCCGGCACGGGTCCTCAGTCCCCTACCGCACCCGGCCGTCATGCGTCAGTTTGCCGGCACGGGGTCCTCAGTCCCCACCGCACCCCGGCCGTCATGCGTCAGTGCCGGCACGGGTCCTCAGTTCCCCACCGCACCCGGCCGTCATGCGTCCAGTGCCGGCCACGGGGTCCTTCAGTCCACCGCACCCGGGCCGTTCATGCGTCCAGTGCCGGCACGGGTCCTCAGTCCCCACTGCACCCGGCCGTCATGCGTCAGTGCCGGCACGGGTCCATGGCACGGGTCCATGTTACGCCGCCCGAGCCCATCCGGACAATGGTCCGGACCCCTTCGGCCACGTCTTATACTGCCTCCGGCCCCCCAGATTAGACATTCCTGACGGGTTGCAGTTAGTAATTCCGTCAGAGCCAGAGCGGTCGCAGTCATGGCCTTTAGGGGGGGGGGAGGAGGGGCAACTTGGCAAGGGTCTGTAAGGGCACAAAGGGTGAGTTGGTCTGTAAGGGCTCTTCGTGATTGTTTGAAACAATATGAACGTCACATGTGGACGTTATTTGCTGTAATTTATTATATGTAAGATATTGCGCATAGGCGTATCCAGGTAAACATCGTGGGGGGGGGGGCACCATTCGCGTAACACCTTTTATCATCTTACTAATTTCAAGTTGGACCTAATTTGACGGAGGGTATCGTCTTTCATTTGATGTACCTGAAAGCGCCTCTGCCCCAAAATATATATAATCCAAGTATTTATGATGCAGTGCATATTACATGATATGATTGCAGTGACAGCATTTCTGACGCATTTATTGCACTGCAAATTACGGGGATGTATGCGCCACACAACCGCATTCGTAACAACCTCCCCAAAACCTGAGCCTGGTACCGCCTCTACTGCAGGGGCGGCGCCACCAGATTTTACCAGGGGGCAAAGTCGAAGGGGACCTCCTCTCCCAGGGGGCCTCCCTGGCTGTAGGGGCCTCCATCAAGTTGGGGCTACTATAGCGATACCGATGTTTGTTTACTTTTGTCCCCCCACTCCTCCAAAAATCATCAGAGGCCCTTAAGAGCGCCTGTTCAAGTCGTTTTTTTCATGTTATATTACATACTATAGAGCTACACCATTTGAAGAATTTCATTTACCAAAAGAACAAGAAAAAATATATAAAGTCAGGCGCGTAGCCAGGATTATGTTCGGGGGGGGGGGGCGCTTTGAAAGGACCCCTTTCCGAATTTGGAATTAGCCCCATTCCCAAGCGTTGAAAGGGTCAAACAAAACGGCTGAAAAGGCATGTTACAAGGATGGAGAATGCATTATGGCAGGCATGGCATGAGCCATACTACCTAACTTTTAGAAGCTGGGGTAAATCATCTGAGGGTCTGCTCTTTCAACGTTGAAACCAGTGACACCAGTTTGAAATCAGCTATACCAACTTGGAATACTTTTGGGAGGGGGTCAAGTCCTGAAACTCCTGGAATTGTGGAAAAGGAATTGCGCCGCGGAGCGGCGCGAAAATTTTGAATCTTACGCCCTGGATATGCATTCTCATCTTTGCGTCGCTTTGCGTATGGTGCCAGACTGCGGACCTCTAAATGTGCTCTTTTGCACTTAAAAGTGCGGTAAAAAGTGATAAAGCTAACTTTTTGCCCAATTATATATTTATATAAAGTAACAACCCATAAGCAAAACAAATAAATGCACCGCATATAAGTGCGAATTTGTAATGTAGTTTTGACCGGCATACGATTTAATTTGTATTGCAGTTGCGCCGCGGAGCGGCACGAAAATTTGGATTTTGTTGTCAGACAGGGGCCTCCTGTAGGCTAGGTCAGACCAGGGGCACATATATTGGGGAGATGGGGCTATATCCCCTTGTTTATAGTCGGGGCTAGGACCTAGGTCAGATATATTATTTTTTAAAAATCAGCCCCAGATACGGAGGACTTTCGTGAAAAACGCAAAAACTTTAAAACAATTACTTGTTCAAAATACTTTAAATATTTGAAGGGTATAGTTGGCGACTTCAAGTCAAACACTAAACGCTTTTGGACTTACATTAAATGTGTGCGTGGATCGAAGGGCTCCCTCTCCGTGTTATTGGATGGTGACACTGAGGTGCACGATGGTGTCGAGTGAGGTGAGCAAATTTACTGAACCGAGCCTTCGCCAGTAAATTTGCCGATCCCAATGTGGATCCCAATCCCAATGATCGCTCTATCTCGCTTACCCCGCTGTTTGGAAAGATTCTGGAGCGCTCTATTTGCGACGAGCTATTGGCTCATGTTGGTCCCGTGTTGTCCCCGAATCAACATGAATTTGTTCCACGCCGGTCATGTGACACAAACCTAGCTTGCATTTTAAAAACGGCATGGAAATCAATCGCATCCGGCCATCAAACCGACGTAATCTACACAGACTATTCCTCGGCTTTTCAGAGCGTCAATCACAAATTACTGCTTCACAAGCTTCAAAATTCCTACCAAATTTATGAGACTCCTCTCAACTGGCTATCTTCTTACTTGTGTAACCGAAAACAGCGGGTAATTGTCAACGGAAAGTTTTCGGAATGGACATCGGTACGCTCTGGGACGCCGGAGGGAGGGATTATCTCGCCAATTCTGTTTGCTCTATTTATCAATGACCTTTCCGGATAATATTAAGACATATATGTCTCCTTTTCGCCATGATTGTGAAACTTATACCACATTATGTCACTCCCGGGAAGATTTCCAAATCTACTTCAGGCTGATCCTTGCACGTTTGACAGACTGGTCGGTGCCTTTGGAAATTGCAGCTCAATCCATCTAAATGTAAATAATTCATGATAACACTGAAAAGAAAGCCGGTGCTTAACACATGCAAAATTAAAGGTGACGCTCTTGAGAAGGTCTCTTCTATAAGGGACCTTGGTGTTTGGCTGGATCATAAGCTAACATGCAGATCACATTTTGATAAAAATCGTTTGTAGGGCAAACAGGAGATGGCTAGGTTGATTGACAGGTCGCTCCAGGATTGGCCATCCTTTTGGGGGAGCGAGATCGAAACGAGATTAAAAACATTAACCGGAACCGATCCTCTGGACAGCTTATTCGGGCAAATATCCGCTCGATTCTTGATACTATGGATGCATCATTTGGGGGGGGGCGGGCGCTGCTAAGACTCACTTGGAAAGACTAGGACAAAATTCAACACAGTATCGTTTCTTAATTTGGCTGGGCATCCCATTCTTTCCGGCCAATCACAGACTCTAAATTTGAGATACACTTTTCGGGCCACTATTTTATAAATCCCAAGCCAGCCAAAAGAAAGGATGACAATACGACTACTGCACATCCTTTTTCGCATAACAAAATGATCATCTGCAAAAAATTGACTCTGCCTTTTTTGCTCGGGAGACTTTCCGACTTGCATGTGCCGGCCGTGAGAATGACACGTTGCGAATGGCGGCTCGCTCCTGTATGTCCCACCCGGCATGAAGGAGACCGTTAGACGAGGCATGTTTTGTCGTGTGCCCAAAGTTTTTTTAACGCCTACATGTTTTCCTGTCCGTACTCTGATCCTTCTGAACTGCACGCCTGGTCAGTTTAGGTCACAAGTTATTAAACATATCAAGCACCATCGTTCTTAACACCTTATATTATCTGCGAAACTGTTATATGGTGTATTTTTATCCGCATACCTTTTCAGCACTTTTTTGCCAACATGGTTCCCCATTTTGCCTAAACCTGTGTAATGGTATTTTAATGAATGTATGTAGGTATGTGATTTATGTAATGTGAGCTCTGATGTTATTATGTGTTGACTTGAGCTTTTATTGGGAGCATGCTCCTGTTGCTCATATGTTCTAAATAAATAAATAAATATATAAAAAGGTGAAAATGGAGGCCTCCTCAAAATGAAGTGGACCAAATCCGAAAGTTTTACAACCCTAGGGAAAGCTTTTAGGAGCCCCATTTTAGTTCAGGAGGCCTCCTGTCTAGTACTGGGGACCTCCTGTTTAGTACCGGGGGCCTCCTGTTTATTACAAGGGCCTCCTGTCTAGTACCCGGGGCCTCCTGTCTAGTACCAGGGCCTTATACCGGGGAAGGGGCCTCCTGTCTAGTACCGGTGACAATGCCTCCTATCTAGTACCGGGCCTCCTGACTAGTACCCGGGGCCTCCTGTCTAGTACCAGGGGCCTCCTGTCTAGTACCGAGTACGGGGCTTCCTATATTTTACCGGCGGCCTCCTGTCTAGTACCTACCGGGGGTGGGGCCTCCTTAGTCTTGAGTACTGGGGGCCTCTCTGTCTAATACCGGGGCCTTCCTGTCTCATACCAGGGGCCTCCTGTTTTGATGGGGGGCTTCCTGTCTAGTATGAGGGCCTCCTGTCTAGTACATAGGGGCCTCCTGTTTAGGACCGGGGGCCTCCTGTTTAGTACTGGGGGCCTCCTATCTAGTACTGGAGGCCTCCTGTCTAATACCGGGGGACTCCTGTCTAGTATGATGGCCTCCTGTCTAGTACTGAGGGCATCCTGTCTAGTACTGGGGGCTTCCTGTCCAGTATGGGGGCCTCCTAACTAGTAATGGGGGCCTCCTGTCTAGTATAGGGGCCTCCTGTTTAGTACTGGGGCCTCCTGTCTGGTATGGGGGCCTCCTGTCTAGTACTGTGGCTCCAGTATGGGGGCCTTCTGTCTGGTACTGGGGGCCTCCTGTCTAGTATGGGGGCCTCCTGTCTAGTACCTGGGGACCTCTTGTCTAGTATGGGGGCCCCCTTTCTAGTACTGGGGGGCCTCCTGTCTGGTACTGGGGGCCTCCTGTCAAGTACTTGGGGCCTCCTGTCTAGTATGTGGGCCCCCTGTCTGAAACTGGGGGCCTCCTGTGTAGTATCGGGGCCTACAGTGGCGTCATGCAGGCTTTCCTCATTCAAGAAATTTGACCAGAGCCACATAATTTCCGTTATTTCGGCCAGTTGTAGCAGGGGGCACCTTTTTGGGAGTGGGGCCTCCGTCAAATTCTGTGGGCAAAAATATATGTTTTCCCCTCTGGCTGACGCCAGGGTGAAGTTGTCCCCCTGCCCCCCCCCCGGTGGCGCCGTCCCTGCTCTACTGGGACGATTTTTCACAATTATGACATATCACGCGTAATTAAATTGCGATCTAGCCCAGGGGGCATCTTTTGCTGCAATGATCTGGACCTGCCATCCAGCTTTATTTATACAGGTATATATGTGCATATGAATGTGTGCGTGTGTATGTGTATGTATAGGCTCATACATATACATATGGGGGTATGTGTTTATATGTGTATATGTACTTGTATATTTAATTTATACTCATTCTTAGTGTATCGACTCCTGTATGTCATGTCTGTACGTTATATCTGTGTCTCCCTCTTCGGCTTCCCTCTTTTCTTTACCGGAACAAAACATGAGCCGGCTTAACGCTAATATTTGCCATGTCTTTGCCTCTTGCGCCGGAAAAATATTAGCCGCTTAAAGTAACATTTGCCTTTCTTTGCCCCTGCGCCGGAAAGTTATTAGCCGCCTGTCCGTAACGTTTTAAAACTAAATACTCAAATACTTAGTAAATTTCCTCTCCTCGGCAATGGCCAATTGCTAGCCGGGAGGAAAAAATTCGCAAAATGCTCAAGACGCCAGGGTGCAGAGCCAAAGGGGGACTTCCCCCAAGCATTTCGGATTTTAAACATTACGCCTATGAACGTTGCATGGAAAGAATTCAACTTCAAATGCCTCCCGTCCCCCTATGATTTTGAGACGGTTCTAAGTTCGAACAGTGTTTTTCTGTTTTGGTCTACTGCCATTATGAGCCCGAGTTAGAATGGAGGGTGTTTCACCCCCCCCCTCCCCCCCCCCCCCTAGTAAGGCGCGGGAAAATGCAGAGGCCTAGTGTGGCCCGAGTTATCCCGCGCACCACTGGGGGGTGTTTTGAACACCCCTGCAGTTTTATCGAGATTACAAAAAACGGCGCACGCGTAGCGCCGCCAAATCTGATATAACTTATCATTGATCCTTTCCACACATTTGATTAAAATTGTAGTTTCTTGTTTGATCAGGTCAGGTCACCAGGTCAGGTCAAATGACCCCAGCTCCCAAAAGGCTTGCGGTCGTGCCATGACCACAATTTGTAAGGGATCGATATAAAACTCTTAGCTAGGAGTTTTATATCGATCCCATACAAATTGTGGTCATGGCACGACCGCAAACTTTTAGGATTGCATTAAGCCATCAGTATCTACAAAATGTTAATCTCGGATTTGTGATATCGGTGACCTGAGGTCGGGTCAATTTTGCGACCTCCCCATTATAAGTCAATGAATAAATTGTCAAAATGCTTCCTTTTTCGAGGATATCAGTCTAATTCCTTCTTGCTAAAACTATAATAGGGTATTATTTATGACCAAATTTGTTCAGTGAGTCACTGAACAAATTGTATATATATACATATCTATGGCTAAATAAGTAGCTGAGTGGTGGCAAACAAAGTTAAATCATAGGCGAACAGGACTATGCAGTAGTTGGTAGGACAGTTGTTTCATGTGGAATTAACTACGCCACCTCTAGATAACGTAATGCAACATAACGATAGATATGACAGCCGGGGCGGGCAGAGGAAAACATTCAGAAGTGGGGAGCGCCTTTGCGCTCAAGAGGTGATAGTCCCCTCTAGCGGTACATGTGGAACTATAAGTTCCCTGACTATACACTGCACGCCACCCGTTAAAAATTGACAAAATGCCAAAAGGCTTGAGTAACAAACATATCGGAAGGATATAGAATACTAGTATCATGAACGACAATCGTGCACAGGATGAAAGGAACAAGACGATGGCTGAAGTAAGAAAAAATGTTCCTGACGTATTGCGGTACTTATTGCGGGTCGAGTTTTATTGGCATTCTAGACGAGTAAATAAGAAGCATCGAAACAGATTTTGGAGGAGTAAATTAGTTAACTCTTCCACTACACTAATATCACCAAACGACTCTTCCAAAGTCCATGTTAAATGCTGACACAATTCTGGGTTGCATAGTAAAAGCATTATACAGGATTTTTAGTGTGAGCACAGAGAATAAATGAAGAGATCTGAACGTGCTGACAAAGCGTCCAAGGTGGAACAGAGTCATTATTTTTATCAGTGTGGTACTTATTGNCTGAGTCTTCAACGGGCTCCAATTACGGTCTGGTTCCAATATGAAAATGTGGTTTTACACTACCGTCTACCTAAAAGTCCAAATTTTCACGCCGCTTGGCGGCGTCACATCGATGGTCATCGTCATAACGAAGCCAACGTCATCGCCTTCGGTTCGTTGTGCCGCTGAATTAAATGAAAAACAATTGTACCCTCTATCTTCTACAAGGCCTACCACCTATATTTATGGGTTTTATCAGGCAAACCATAAAAAATCGTGCGCGGCGCTAAATAGCTAAAAACGTACTATAACATGAAATTTACATTGCAAATGCTGCAAAAGCTTAAATACACTCATCAAAACAGAGGTATATTTTTCGTAATTTCAGCCAACCCCACTCAAAAATTATCGGTGACGCCCCTACGAGTTGGTATGGGATGAACGTTATCATTACTTATATGTGTATATACTACGGAACATCGCGTTTTTGTGTTGTTTTTCCGATAAAAAATGTTTGATTTTTTTTTCTTTAAAATAGTTTTTTTCCGATTTTGTTTTCACGAAAAAGCGTATTTGTTAGGCTCGAATACCAAAGTCAGGTGACCAACCTAAATCCATGGGTAAAAAATTGTTTACCTTTTGCCACAAAAAAAAAAAATCCCCTCTCCCGAGAGAATCTGGATCCACCAGTGTGTGTCCCTTGGCTGATTTATAAATACGTCAATGCATCGCACACTGCAAATTCAAGGTTTGCGTGACAGTAAAAAATGCGTGATGTTATAACTCGAAAACCATTCAACAGACGGGGCTGAAAATGTCACAGCGTGAATCTACGGCCCAGATAACCCAAAAAATATTTGTATCGAACTATGAGAAGTAGGGAGTTATGTTTGGTCGATCTGACGTTGGCTGCACCGGGTGACACAGGTCACGTGACGTTCAGTGGTCACGTTATCTATCATTTAATGCAGTGCGACGAGGCAAATATATTGCTGGTCAGTTAAGCTCTAGCATAGTGACGTGCAAAGTTATTACAAAAGACGTGCTGCAGTGAGAGTGACATTTTTTTCCAAATTCAAAGATATAAATACAATATTTAGAGAAATAACCTATCTCCAATATTTGTAGGTAATATCGAAGACTTATATATTAAAGTCCCATCTGGGCAAGGAAAACACCATAATTTTAAGTGGCCACATTTACATAAAACGTGATTTGACTTAAAGTAGCATTTTACAATTTCAAAATTTTGAATTATCAAGAAATGTTATATTATATTCATTAACGGCTTATGATGTCTCTTACGATATAAAGGTGTATAATATATGACTTCTATAATTTAGATGGGAGGTTGGGAGATACCGTCCGCTGAAAATAAAGTCTTGCGCAACATCGAAAAGTGTATCAGACTCGAAACCCATTTGACGGACGAGGCCAAAAATTTCATAGCGTGAATCTACGGCCCTTATAACCCACAACAGGCAGTTAAATCGAAATTTGAGATGTATGGCTTGGTCGATCTGTCATGGAATGCCACTGGGTGCAGGCGAATTTGGAGTCTAAGCCCTTCCGTTCCCCTTGGATGCGCCAGTGGCCAGTGACCAGAAATCGTGGGGGACCGAGAGCGCCTGGGGGGGGGGGGCGAACTCAATGTTGGGGAGGCGAGGGCCCTCCAAAAAATATACCTAAATCGACACATATGGGTGGCACCTGTGGGTGGCATTACGCCTATGGCCGTAAAGCAGCACAAGCGTACGTATTGAACGATATCTTATACCAAACTGCTTTTCTTCATATAACATCTGTTGTAATCAAGCAAAAATAAATACATTGTTCTTCCCAACAGGCGACCGAGACAAACACACCTTTGACCTCATATATGAGGTCATCACCACCTCTATAGAGGTGGTGATGGTCAGATTCAGAAAAACAGTGACTGCGTCAAATTACCGCACTGAAATGGTTGTGCATTCACTGCTTCCATCTTACTTTTATCCAAAACAGCGAATTAATTTGTGCACTAAAGGGATGCAGTGTAATTCAGTCACACAGTTACTACCACAGGTCACAACGATCATGTATTTATTCATACCGTATCGAAATTGAATACCACAGGAATATCACGGTGTGCATAACCAATAAGAAATAAGATTCGAGAAAGGGGGGCAAAGATGCGTTGCCCCACCCCCTGAAGACCAAAGGGGAGGGGCATGGCCCCGCCCCCTCCCCCTGCGACAGCCAGTGGTGAAAATTGGAGCGTGCGAAAGGCATGCCTATAAGCTATAACACAGGCATGAGGCATGCGCGGTACGGTACTACATCATAGACGAAGACACAAAACATAAAACGAAAAGTTGCAAGGACTTCAATAATATTCCTGTCATGCTTTTGGAGAACATCGGGTCGCGACTTCAAAACAACTGTAATTATTTCAAAGCTCATACATAACCTGACTGTAACAAAACCAAAGCTCATACATAGCCTGATTGTAACAAAATTGTTAAAGGAAACCTGATATGTTTTACTAGGGGTTACTGATGGCGTCACAGGACACAGGTTGCGTCAAAGACAAAATGTTTGACAGTGTCAAAAAGTCTCGATGAATGGAATTATCGCGCAAAAAAGCGATATTAAACGCATAAGAATTCGACACATCGGTATGATTCTTGTGTCTGACACTTCTGAGTATCATGCTAAGCTGTTGATGACCTTAGGTCCGGTCAAGGTCATCCGAGGTCAGGAGATCAAACTGTAGATTACGGTCATTATGTGTTTTAACGCATGTGTATGGGCTCGTTTTTCGTCTATAGAACGCGAAAAATGACATTATAACATTTTTATTCCATAAAAATGTAAGCAAAGAGCAAAAATATAAATGCATTTTGTATGAATGGTTACGGCGAAGCGCTCGCTCGTCTTACCGTGGTATATGGAGAAAAAAATATGACTATGAGCGGCCTGACCCAAGTCCCAACCCGGCCCGTGGCGACGCTTTTGAGAAGCTAATAGGTGTTTTTGCAACTGCACGTCTGATTGACAAGCGGGCTTTTTTGCTGGGTAGTGAGTAGCCCATCCATACTTGTACCATTTTGTTTTCCTGTGCGCCGACTCCATGTGGGTGATACCACTGCGCGTCAAAGGGTACCCCCTTGCTACGTCCCTGGTTCAAATTTGGTGTCTGATTAGGAACGTCTCATTCGCCGCTTTTCCACAAGCCAGGGGTGCGGTGCCTCTGCATCGCACCCCTGGTTCGACCGTTCGCAATAGGGGTGCGCACGTGCACACCCCTATTATATAGGTATCTCAGAAACGGCTGAACCGATTGTGTTCAATTTGGTGGTCGTTCATCGCCAGCTACTGCTACTTTACTCATGGTAATAATGTGAGAGGTGGTCGATTTTTGTCTTTGAAATGTCATAAGTCAATCATGTTTGACGATATCGACTTGAAACTTGGTACACATTTTCATCGGACACGTTTCAATAACATGTACTTTTTGTGATAATTCCGATTTTTGTTGAAAATATTTGTTTTAAACAAAACGAATTGTTTTTTTGATTTCTCTCAATTTGTAATTTCAACCAAACTCGAAAATCCGAGACTGCAGTTTGATAGCCGAGTCTATTACCATTCATTTGATATTATATGATTATTGATTGTATCTGACAAATGCACTTTTGACAGCGTTTCCCGCAAACCCTTCTCTGTAAAAAATAAATAAATAAAATACGTCCCTCTGACGTCATTCCCGCTTGATCTATCATCAGTCATCACCGTACCTTTTTCCTTTGGCTAATTTGTGCCGATTCGATGTCAAAGAAGGTACTGAACGTTGGGCGACGAATCTGATGCTGGTTTTGGAGATATTGCAAAATAACGGGGGGGGGGATGAATTGCCATTCCCCAGTAACTTGCGGTTTAGCATAAAGCCGAAATTCGATCATTCGAATTGTTAAGGATTCTCTGCGGAATTGTTCCCAAGTTAACTTTTGGGAAATCATGGCTCTGGCCTCCGCCAATGCGCGTGAACCAAAAACCGATGTAAATCCTGTCAAGCTTTATGTTATTGCATTTGTTTACGCTGACATGCAATTGCAGACTTACCTAATCAGATAATGATTGTGCATCTAATTTATTCATCTGCAGTGGGTCAGTGACCACTGCACATATATTCCTACATGCTACATAGATTCCTGATCGATAGCAACTGGTGAGATGTTTTATGTGCAAGCTTTAGCTGTTGTCTCCAGGGTGCGGTCCTGGCACCGAATACTCCCTACCAGTCTCAGTGTAACTTATCCCCGATGTTTCTCCTCTAATCTCTCTCTCCCCTCCCTCTGCTGCAGGCTGGCTCCTGATGCCGACTCTCCACCCGGCACAATGACGTCATCAGCACCCCCGCGGCCCCGGAACCCACTGCGTCGCCTCGCCAACAGCCTCAAGTCGCACACTCGCCCGACCGTGGTGCGCCGACGTCAACTCATCACCACCGACCCCTGCCGCACCAACATCGAACACCTCGTGTTCCGTTCGGACCCGCAGCCGCGTGATGGCAGCACCGGCGCGCCGCTAGACGGCGCTGGCGTCGCTGCGCCGCGCCGCGTTCGCTCGGCGTCTGCGGACGCGAAGATGTCCGGCTCGCGGTCGCCGCCGCGCCGCCACCTGTCAGAGGTTGCGGCTTCGGGGACGCTGCCGCGCCACGGTGGGGTTGTCAGAGTCGACGGGGAGATTCTAGGTGAGGAAAAATATCGTCCCCACCGGACAAAACCCCCGGAAGTATCAGATTCTGGTCGACAGGACCCTTTAAGCTGTCGACCTCCGCGTCTGGGGCGGCTGACCACCAGCGTGCCTGACATCCTCTGCAACATCCGAGCTCCGGCCGAGGAGGCCACCTCAGACTCTGACACATCGAGTCCGTCCTCTCCTCTTCAGATTCCCGCCTCGCTATACCACCTCTCTCGCCTCACCAGCACCGATCCGACCCCATACCCCGCCGTTTTCACCCCATCAGAGCCTGTCACCGCTACCGGGGATCCCCCTGAGCCGCAGAGCAGCGCCTTTCTGCGACAAGCGCGTGCCAAGCCGGTGCGTCGCCGCTCCCTGACGGCCACCGTCTGCGAGCCGCGCGTGGGGAGGCGTTCGAGACGGCCGGTCGGTCGGGAGGTCATGGGGGCGGGGCCTGAGTCGGCCGCCTCCCTGCCAGCCGCCCAGCCCTCCGCTCAGGGCACGACACTGATTACACATTCGGAGCGGCCGGGCGCCGCCGCAGCCGCAGCCGCCGGAGAGCAGCCAGTCTCGGGCCAGCATCCCGCGCGCACGGCCCGCCGGGCTCACACAGCACGTGCCGAGTGCCTCGACGACGCGACCGGCGGCCTGCGAGGCCCGCGAGGCCGGGTATCTCCACCGCAGCCGCCGACGCCGACGACGCCGACGACGCCGACGACGACGCCGGTGTCCGCAGCCGGCGCCATGCGCGTGGGTCGTTACGGCACCGAGCCACCGCAAAACGCCTGGAAAAATGGAAACTCGGCCGATTTTGGGTTACATGGCCAGCCGAGTAGAACATGTGAGTCGCCGCTGCGTGACGCTCCGGCGCGTGTGAACGCCGCCGCGCCGCCGCCGCCCCCGTCACGCGTCACCGCCGCCGGCCGGCGCAGCTCAGTGGTCGCGCGGCCCGCGCACAGGTAGCAGCTCCCGGCACGGCCGCGCCACCAACGCGCTCGGCCGCACCGAGTCACTACACGACGCCAGTGCACGTGCGAGAGAGCGGTTCTTCGAGGCGCTCAGCTCGACGAGTGAGAGGATCCGACGGCGGCGGAACTCGACGTGGGACTCTGCGTCGGCGGGGGGTGTCGGGAGGGTGCTGTTTCCGAGTGAGCGCGGCGCGGACAGTGAGAGACAGAGTGAGCGCGGCGCGGACAGCGGAAGTGAGGCGTTGAGAAGTGAGCGCCGAGAGACGCCCGGTGTGAGTGCGACGGTGAGAAGGCGGGCTCACAGTGAGACGCGACGCGCGGACGATCGAGTGAGCGCCGCCGCGGCGGACAGTGACCGAGAGACAGCTGCTAGTAAGTACTCTGTGCCGCGTGCCCGCGTGTGCCGCGCGGAGAGTGTCGACGGTCGTGTGTGGACGGACTCTCTGCGGCGCTATTGTTCGCTGCCTCGTCCGCGCTCGCCGAACCTCCATCCATCGATCGACAGTATCCCGTTCTCGTCCGCGGAGCCCATCTACGACACGCCAACCAGCCGACCGGTGCGACGCGTGTTCCACGATGACCTGACCTCAGGTCAGCTGGACGCGACATACATCGAGCAGGACATGCCCGGGCGCGTGTCAAACATCCCCGTCTACCGCCGTCGGCCGGCCGCCGCTGCCGACGTCGGTCCCGGCTGCGCCACCGCCAGAGCTCAGAAGCCCAGCGATGACCGCACGCGTCGAGCCCCGCCCGCCGCCGCCGCCGCCGCCGGCAGCGGCAGCGGCACGGCCGCGGGTCAGCGCTCGGCGCGGCCCGCCGCCGACTCTAAACTGATGACGTACACGTCACTGCCGCGCGCCAAAATAGAGTACTGCCCCGAGACGGAAGCTGGGTCGCCTCGTGCCAGCTTCCGGGGCCGCGGCGGCGCGCCGGGCGGTCTGCAAGAGGAGAGGTGTCCGTCACCGAAGCCGCCCATCCATCCCGGAGGTAAATCTCGCCCCGCTGCTAAAACTGCCAACACGCCGAGACGACCGGCCGCTGGGCCTGCGTCGCTGCGAGGCAGCTCACCGGCAGCGCGGGAGACGGAGCCGTCTGTCACCGGTCGCGCTAAAACAGCCGGCCAGACTGAAAACCGTCGTCCTGGTTTGACGATCGACACCAGGAATAAGCCGAGTCGTCGGGAGACGAGCAGCAGCCCGCGGCCGGTGAGTGACAGCGGGCCCCGCGCGGGTCGAGGGGCGCCGTCCCCCGGCTCGTCAGCTCGATCGACGCCCAGCTCGTGTCCCATCTCGCCCCAGTCGAGCCTCAGCCCACACAGCCCGCGCGAGTCGCCGCGCACGTTCCGGTTCTCCGGGCCGAAATATGCGTCCGGAATTCCGACCCGTCGCAGTGCCGGGGGCGACTCCGGGGGGACGGAATCGCCCACCAGCGCCTCTTCCATCAATCTAAGCGAAATATCTGGGCTCAGTGCTCTCACCAGTCCCGACTCGAGCACCAATGGCACGCCGTCACAGCCGACCGCACCGCGAAACGGCCGTAAACTGCAAAAACCCGGCGAGCAGTCAGCTGTGCGAAACGGCGCTGCGGCCGCGTCTCACGCGCCCAGCAAAAACACCTCGAAAACATGGATCGGCGCCGAGCGACGCGGCGGTAGCGTGGGCTCCCCGCTCTGTCGCTCTCAGGAAAGTGTAGCCAGCGGGGTGGGATCGGATGGAAGACCTGCGTCTCGCACGACCAGCCAGAACTCACTCCACGAGCCGGGTCCGGGTCCGGGTCGACTGCGGCGACCGCGAGCCACACCCGCGCGGGTCGACGCCGGGAAGTTCGGCTCCAGGTCGATCACGACCATCAGAGCGCGGAATCTGAGTAAGGGTTCGTCTGGAGAACGAGAGAAGGAGAATGAATCGCGGCCGGCGGCAGGCGGCAGAGCGGCAAAGCTTGCCGACGCGACCGGCACGAAAACAGGCAACAAAAACGCCTCGAACACAGCTCATGACACACGGTCTAAAGCGGCTTCTGCTGAGAAAGGAGCCGACGCCGGCGCCGAGACGCCGCAAAACAAGTCGAAGGTGAAGATACAGCGCTCGCTCAGTCTCCAGTCGGCAGCGAAGCCGAACCTCCCACCGAAGCCGTCTCACCTACGACAGCCCGCAGCGCTGGGCATCAACCGCACCGACCCTCTCACGTCCCTCCCCAACATACAGGGCCTCGGCACGGACACGTGGCGCCCCACAGACGACGACACGTGGCAGGCACGTGCCGAGCACCACCGCGGCGCCAACACACGTGCCGAGTCCGTCTCGGAGCTGTCTCGCCGCGCGGGCTCCGCGGCCCCCCGCCGCGCCGGACGCAGCGCCCCCCGCGCGGCGCCAGACGACAATGGCGCCGGTCGTGGTGGCCGCGGCGGGGGCGGTGGGGACTCGACCCCTTCGGCACCACCCGTCGCGCCAGTGGACCGCCATTCAAGTGCCGTCGAGCGGCGGCGCCGCGGCGACACCTCCAACGTACCGGCGTATAAAAACCAGCAGCAGCGGCCGGCGCCGCGTGGGGAGCAGACATTCCAGACCGAGCCTGACAGACAACACGCGGGCCGACAGAGGAATGGGGTGCGGCCTGCCGAATCTATACACAGTACTGCCCCGGAGACAGAGCCTGAGCGGGCGCCGGGGTCGGGACGGGAGCCGGAGCCGGAGCCGGAGCCGGAGCCGGAGCCGGAGCCGGAGCCGGAGCGGGAGCGGGAGCGGGAGCGGGAGCGGGAGCCCCCGCGCCCGCAGTATCGCCCCGGTACGGAGCGCAGACGCAGCAGCAGCAGCAGTGCCGCCGCTACTCCGAGCAGTGGCAGGGACACCGACACCTGTTCGGACAGCGGCTCCATCTGCCTGCCGGTGCCGACGCCGCCGCGGAAGCAGAGCGTCGACAAGGCGGTGTACTCGAGTGTGATCCACGTGAACGGCACTGAAGACGGCCTGGTGACGAACCGGACGCGTTTGCAGCGCTGTGTCGATGCCGGGGAGCAGGTTCAGGCCACGATCCAGGGTCAGAAGGACGCTCAGAACGAGAACAAGGTCAGGCTGTCACTCAACGTCGACGGTGACTTCCTCAACAACCAGTTCGACGCCATTATCGAGACTCTGAAGCAGGTGGCAGCGTCGGTGCAGGAGCAGGGCAGCCGGCCTGGATCAGTTGCTATGACGTCACGTGGCTCGGATCCGATCTACGCCGAGATCCGGTCACCCCGCACGCCCGGAGGCCCGCTGTCACCAGAGCGATATACAGTTGAGATTGACCAGCCAGTGCCGGTGCGGGCCCCTGGAGCGCCGGCGGCGTCGTGGACGCGGTTACGCCACCGCCGCCGCCGCCACCGCCGCGCTGCCGGCCGCCCCACGACCGATGATCACTCTCAGTCGCGGAGAACGCCGCCCTCTCCTTCCTGACCACAGCTCACTCAGACTCTGAGACCAGCGACGCCTTGGCGCCTGGAGGCTCGTCAGCGCCCGCGCAGTAGCCTCACTCTGGACCGGTGAATGTGCGTACTCGGCATCCGGTACGATACTAAACAGTTTCTCCGGGATCTTCAGAACGGAGCACTCCGACCTCATCTTAATCCTCGACTTGACTTTCGAGCAAGGTCGCTCTCGTCCGGTGCGAGCGGCGCGAGCCGCCGCGCCGCACATCCGTAGCAGAGGGCAGAAAGCTGGTGGCGCTGGGCCAATGGGCGTCCGGCGCTGAAACACCTGGACACACGCCGCGCCTAGACACGCTCCGCACGCCCTATTCAGTACGAGCATGCTCGACCACCGGTCAAAGCTCGCACGGGCAAGCCCAACACACTGCGGAGAACAACGACCGCGATCCAGGGATGTACAACACGAGACAACGCGCTAACGCGGCCAACCCGACCGCGAACGACGTCCGGCGAGTTCGAGCGGCAATGCAGCGCCGAGGCGAGAAAGCGCTGTCGCGCAGTCTGAGCGACAAGGGCGCCGCGCCGCGACCGCCGCTGGCGGTGTTCCGCGCCGGGTCCGAGTGCGGAGACGACACGGCGCGGTTCGGCACGCGCGGCGAACTCGGCGCGCCGCGCTCCGAGCGCAGCAGCTGCCAGTACCTCGACAGCGACGGCTCGGTGTTCTCCTCGACTTCAGACGTTTGGACCGGTCGCGATCTGGAGAGCGCGATGAATACGCTGGTTGGCGGCGGGCTCGGAAAGACTCGCACTCGCAGCACGGGAAGCGAGACAGGCGGCGAGCCGCGGAGACCCAAGGCCAAGGAGCCGACCTCGTCCTCGTTCCTGTCTCGCGAGTCGAAGCTGCGTGGTCTCGATCGGCTGGTGCGAAGCGGCTGGCGAGGCACGAGGCGGAGCCACAGCTCGAGTGACGACTGTCGCGACTCGACCATCACCATCGACGACTTCATCGCCTCGCTGTACGGACAGCAGGGTGTATCATCGCTCGAGGCACTCGGTCCGCGCGGGCCTTGCGAGGCGCAGGAGCGATCAGAGCGGCAAGCGGCGGCCGCGCCGGCTGCCTCGACCTCCTCGACCGCCTCGACCACGGCGCCGTCCGGTCGAGGCCGAAGTGCGAGGAGCAACAGTATCACACGAACATTTTGCGACAGCGCGTAGGCTCGCGGTGGAGGGGGAGTACTCGTTACCGTATGAGGCGAACGGAGGAAAGAGGGGAGTGGGCGCGGCTCAAGAAAAAACTGGCCCCAAGTACGCGACTCGCGGCGCCCAATACTACCTTCGCTAGCCACGGGTACCGGCTTCGCATAACGTCTCGCCTGTCCCTGCAAGACCCTCTCCTAGGCGAGTGAAGGCTGCAGGTACGGCCACTGAACAGCAGTCAATCCAAAGGCAGCCAATTCCCCAAGGTAGTATGCGTCCCAACTGACCCACTATCCAATAGTGATGCTGGAACCCGATATGTGGGCATGTAGGCTTCCAGCTACTCAATGACTCCTGAGCTTGATGCCAAGCCTGAACCCTTTCGTTATATTTGTACATGTTGTGTAATATAATTACCATCATACAATAATATGTAAAAGCCATATAAGTGATCGTGTGAGTAGTATTTATACAACTGTAGGATCCGAGTAATATAATATAATATTATATCATATATATCAATCTCTGCTTGTAGGATACAACTATATGTCCATTTCGACATTGTGCTGTACCTACCATATCATTTTTAATTGCGTGAATTTATATTTTGTTAAACCCAAGGTAATCTAGTTTCAACCGTACAAGCAATGGTTTTCTCCCTTCACACCTGGTAAACACCCTTGCCATTGGTATACTATGGGTTATCGATTATTGTGAACGGTTGTCTAAGATGTCTTTGGTTATAGCTACGTAAATCTTACGTATCGTCGCTCATGCAATGATAACAGCCGCGTTCGCCGGCATTTCATAATGAACGGATTAGGTATGTACTTCTTATTATCCCAGGTGTTTAAATTAATCAGTTTTTGTCGTTGCTTTGTTCTCGGTTTTAGAGCGCATCTGATCCGCATTTAAACAAACCTTAAATCGCGTTACGATGGGACGGAATTTCGTTTGATCTTAGCCGAGCCCGGCTGCCATAAAAGGCATCCATTTGTACCACCATTGCTGTCTCATTACATTCTCCCGTCTAATTAATTGACCAAGCGTTGCTCCACGTAAGGCGTGATATTGTTTCGTAGCGAATCACCTGCCAGACTCACCCGCCAGCTCCTGTCTTGCCTAACACCCGCATCGCCACAACGACCTGCCGCAGAAACCTTATCACAACGCTGAGAAACCTCAGTTTTCACACAAACACTTTCATCATAAAGCTACAGCACCCGGCCTGTTAGCTGTGGGACGATCCTACCATCATCACCGCAGAGCGCTGTGCCGCCTGGCTCGAGTCAACACAGGCGCGCTTCGTTTCCCAAGAGACGCGCTTCGTTTCCCAAGAGACGCGCTTCGTTTCCCAAGAGACGCGCGTTCCCGCGGCTCCGCGCTGCGGCGGCGGTGCGATGACAGAAGCGGCGGCGTTTGGACAGCGTCTGGCGACATTCTAAGCAGTGATTAGCGTAACGACAGCACCGTCTGTCGAACTGTAGCGGTACGGTCCCACGCGGCACGGAGACGGGCCGGGTCCGCGGCTCCGGCGAGGGTCCGTTGCGGGTCCGATGTGGATCCGTTATATATCTGTTATGAATCCGTTATGGATCCGTAATGAACTCTGTTATGGATCTGTTGTGGGTCTGTTCACCGTTGTAAATTCGCTGTGGCTGCGGCGAGGGTCCAGTGTGGGTCCGTTGCAGGTCTGTTGTGGATCCGGTGTAGATCCGTTGGGGGTCCATTGTGGGCCCGTCACTGGCCCAGTGTGGGCCCGCCGGGGCCCGCTGACGACGCGACGGGACGTGCCGGCTGACCAAATAAACAGATCATCAGGCTGCGACGCCGATTGCTAGGGTCACTCCGGTATCGCTGACCGGCGCGACAGGCCGTGATCATATCTAACAAGCCTCGGGGACGGTCCAGCGCCGCGGGACACTGCTGTCCCAAGTCCTTCCCGGCCGGAGTGGTATCGCCACGCGCCGCTGCAGGATCTGACAGGAAGATCTCCTGAGGGGAGACATGGAAAGTAACAGAGTCCAAAGTGACACAGGGAAGTCCGGATAGCACTAAGAAAGCACAGTTTCGTCACTGATACATAGACTGGTGCTGAGAGTGGGGACTGGGGATTCCAGCGTAGGTAGTTTGCGATAGCAGACCGTACATGCCGCTCTCCCCCCACACACGGGTGGCCAGACTCTCATCACTAACCGTCTCCTCATCTGCACCTGATACATCACCGGAGCCACCGCACTATCTCTGTGTAAATATACAGCGTGGCGGCAGCGAGGGCGACGGTAGCGGTGGCGGCGACTCATCGGAAGTCCACGTTCCGGTGCAGGGCGCGGTGCCACTGGCGGATCCAGGGGGGGGGGGGACATGCTCTTCCCCATGGAAGTGCCCGAAATGGGCCGAGAATTGGCATAGGGATAGAGTGGGGTAAAGCTGACTAGCTAAATAGATGATGTCACATTTTGTTTAGTGGCAAACACAACCTCTCAGCAAATGTGTCAAACGCAAACTCTCAGCAAATGTGTTTAAAGGGCAGTTTTGTGTTTCAGCTCTGATTTGCGGTCGGACGAATTTTATCTAGGAGTAATACAAGTTGGCATAATTTGACACTGAAGAACCCAAAACATGTTTCAGGTAAGAAAAGAGGAGCAAAGTGGACTACTTTACCCCCATTCGATTAAAGCAATGTTTACTTACAATATTAATTTAGTTATTTACCAGGTACTCGTTCAAATACTGAAATATGTTCAATGTTCATTGACAACACCATTGCCATGTATTGGTAATTGACCCAGTCAAACAGCTATGCTCTTTACTTTGAGCGTTTTCCAAAAGTTGATAACTCGATAACAACAGAAGGAAACCAATTAAACTATTCGCTTTGAACATTGTTTACGCAGCCTTCCAAGTTCCACATGAAATACAAATACATGCAATCCCGTGAATAGCGGGTCAGAGCGGACCACTCAGGTCGGCTTAATTAATCTCAAATTAAAGTTTCACGTTTGGATAAGCATTTCAGTCGACACGCCCCAAATTGCGATTGACTACTTATGCGTGATGGCGCACTATACAATTGCATTACCGAAGCACTGGTAGGAATCTACATTTGGGCACAGACACTGCACTATCTCGACATTTGTATTACGCTTAAATTAGAGCAGAAACATCAAATATCGCATTGTTTGTCTCAGACCGAAAACTGTCTCGTCGATCGCCGAGCCGTCGCGGCCGGAAGTGTGTCAACGTTATGCACTATTAGTGAAAAAAATGCTCGTAGATTGCTCTACTCATCAAAACAGCATGGAATGAGTGGTTCGCTTTGCCCCGGTGGTTCGCACTTCGCTTTAACCCACTCTCTCCCATTTCCCAGAATCTAAACATATATCTACAGTTTAACATAAATCTTAACAACTTTTGCTAATAAAAGTTCGTTTTAACTTAAACTGAAATGCGTAAGGAAGCAGAAATCAAATTTGTTTATAATTGTGGGAGACTTGGGACCCCCCCCCACTCCAGCCAACTGTTTTGCCTTTCTGGATCCGCCGGCGCTCGTTATCTTGCGCTCCGCCTGTGGCCTCACTACATGAGCTGCCGTCTCGCTCGAGCCTGACAGACGTGTTCTATTACTGATGGTCTAAATATCGGGCCCCCCGGTTAGCTCCAGGGGCCTCCCCAGCTCCGCCGAGCTGCCAGCTGGCGACCCGTGGGTGATAATTGATGATCAAAGCTGAGAAATGTGGCGCCACGGTTTGTCGCTTTACGTGGCGCAGTCTGGGCTGTGCAGACGGACTAAATAGTCGCGTGTTATGATGTGCTAATGCAGGCACGGATCCAGGATTTCGGTCAGGAGGGTGCACCATACAAAAAGCTGCGCCCTCCGGGCGGGCCATAGGCGAGACCCGGCTCAGGGGGGCGTGCCCACGCGCCCCCCTTAGATCCGTGCCTGTAATGGGGGTCATGTGTTGACCTTAAGTGTAAAACTGAGAGCAGATGCGAATTGTGGCGGTGATGTGGTATGGTAAACAAACTGTGTGGGTTTCTCCGAGATGTAAAACGCCGACTTGCTTTTATCTGCATGCTATGTTTTCTTAGCGATACGGCGCTCCAAAGTTTATGCTTGAATGCATCAGTTGAGTCAACGCTGACGCGTCGCTTCATTCAATGTTTATACCGCACATGGCGTTTGACGTCTCCTAAGGCGACAGCGCGGGTGCTGGCTGGACGCTTAGCATAACGGTGCTGTCACTCCTGACATTGCTGGACTGATCGGATTGATTTTCTGTTTAGCACCACCGTCCAGAGCCAGCCCTGAGCCAAAGCCATTCGAGAGCCATCCACAGCGTGTAGTAACGCTGATAGTCTGAGGAGCATGGCATCAGTAAACCCCGGTTGGGTCTTGCATGACTAGCATGTCTGAGACTGGACTCACAGCTGCATCTAATGCACAAATGATGATAACTGAACTATAGCCACCTTTCTGACCGAACACGGCGCGGTACTAGCGTGTTCATTAACACAGCCACAGCCTCCACACACACACACAGACAGCCAGCCACATTAGCACATGCTCGCGCATTCGCCCTTGTGCGCGCAAAAACTGCACACCGCTCACGAAGGTTCCGGTTGTCTCGCCTCAACCGGTCGCTACATTTCTTTTCTCAGATTTATTTTTTGGCGGGACACAATTACACTTTGCTGGGAGCGGAGAAATCGCCGGCACTGCGTGCGTGTCGGGGCGGTGCTGTTCTCCATGGAATATTACGCAGCGTGCCAGCGGACAGACCGTCGCACGCACGGCCCGCGCGCCCGAATCGCATCGCATCGGCAGCGCCAGCGCGCTGTAGACAACGGTGCAACGACGCACGTGACGACATGCACGAGTGCATGTACACGCTATCGCTGGTGTGTGTATGACTAGCCGCTGTGCACTTAACCTATGCACACTCAACACTGCACAGTCCCCGTGCACGCCGGCCGTGCACGCCGCCTGCGCACGCCGCCTGCGCACTCTGCCCGGGCAGCCTCCCCGTGCACGCGGGCTGAGCACTCCCCTGGGCGTCGGTGTCGGCGTTCGAAGCGGTTCTCCCGGCGCTGATATTGTGCCGCAGGGCAAGTCCAACGGGACGGCTCGGCGTCCAGGAGCGCTTTCGAGGTGGTCAGCGCCGCGGACGCTCCAGACTCGCCGTCTTTAGAAGTTCAGATCCCGCTGGGCCCCATTAGGCGATAATCTGCCAAATCGCGGCGGAGAATACCGACCGTTGGCCGCTGCTTGGAGCGGGTCACGCTCATAGCCCATCTGTAGGCCTCATCCTATCATCATCCTGACATTCCACCGAGGCAGCAGCGGTATCGCAGGGATCTCATCAGTGGCGACGATTTCGACCGGTACCTGATGCGGACCTGGCACGACACAGCGCTCGAGTGCTCGCTGCTGCTTTCCTGTCTCTGTCTTCTGTCCTGGACGAACGGAAGTCCTGCCATGGCGCTTGAAGCCTAACATGGCGGAACGCACCCTGTTAATTGTCGCGGTGCGGGCGTGTTCCGTGCAGTGCAGGGTTCACCTCGGTGGTCGTTCTCTGCTGTTGCCAAGGACGACGGTCGCGCCCGGCTGTCTGCGGGCATTGTTCGGCCATTTGACCGTCGGTAGGCGTCCGTCGCTCGAAAGCGGATCCAGTGGGGCCAATGGGGCCATACCCCCAACGTGAAGTGAAATACTCTACAGTGATGAGGTTGGCCGAAGGACTGCGACGACTCCAACCTCACATTGTATGAAAAAAATGACGTCACTGGACAAAAAAACACGGCTGGATATGCCTTGCGTACTTCCGTTCAATCTTGTTTGTCAAGCGCCGTGCCCTCACCGGCGCCGCGGCGCGCGCGCGTCCCCCGCCCCCGCCTCGGCGCCGCCGTCTGCTGCTGCCGCTGCCGCTAACCGCTGAAGACCGGTTTCAATCGTCGTAGTTAACTTGGCCGAAAATGAGAATATCACTCGATTTCTTCGAACAGTTTTATCAAAATTCCTGGCCATACCTGTATTATATAACGTTCATTGAGTCTGGGAAGCTAAGTGAAAAGCTCGAGGCAATAATAAATAATTAACCATAGTCCACATTAGTGTCACAGAACTTCGAAGTCGCTACCGGTGCGTGGGCAGCGGCTTTCACCAGCTGAGCGAACACGCCGAACCGCTATTCGTCTGTCTGTCGATCGGCGTCAATTGAACCGACGACAGCCGTCAGAGACGTTATGAATGTTTCCTGATTAGGGACTAAGAGGCGGGCGAAGAAGGACGTAGAGCGGTCGGGGAGGGGGAGACTTTTCGAGGGTGGTTCGACTAGAGGGGCGGGGCGGTGTTGTCTCAGGAGGAGGGTTATGCCAGGCATGCCGGGTGATTCAGTTGGGCTGCGGTCATGACTGCATAGCGCGACGCACCAGGGTGACAGGAATAGCAGCCCTGACATGCCTCCCTGCTGAGAGAGACAAACGCGTGCGGCTGAAACGGGACGGAAACGAGCTATGCGAACTATCATCATTTATATGACTCGCTTCGGTCGAGCACAGTAGCGGAATGTGCTGGACTCGTCGGGTGAAGGTGGTGCTTCAGCTTCCTGGTTCCGGCAGTAAAGTGGTATTTTTCACACGGCTAACGGGCGTGTCCGTGTCGGACAAAGCGGCTCAGTTCCGCTCGTTTCCTCGCGCTCCGTCGTCACCGGCGCTTGTCTGGGACCGTCTTCCGCCGCAGATCCTCAGATCGCCGGGTCAGTGGCCCGTCTGTAACCCTCCCCCGTCCCCTCCCCGACACCCCCACCGCCTCATTAGCGGTCCTCAGTCAACTGACCGGCAAATGACCCTCTCGCGTGGCGTCATCTACGCGGCGATGCCTCTGATGACGCTCCCTCCCCACCCGTCCTCTCCCCTCCCCACCCGTCCTCTCCCCTCCTCCACCCGTCCTCTCCCCTCCCCACCCGTCCTCTCCCCCTCTCTCTAAGCTCGCCCCTTCCGCAGGACGGGGTGGAGGCATGGGCGGGCGGGGAGGCAGCGCAGCGAGCCACGGAAACAATGCTCAGTCACACCCACCCTGGCGCTGAGTGCACCAAATTTGGCGCCGCAGAAGGCCATCTGCGCCCACCCGGAACTGAGAGGACCCGGACACGTCACCTAGTCCCACCACATCTCACTGGGGCCTGTGGGACGGAGGACGGTCATTGTGTCGAGGAGCGAAACGCTCCTCTGGCAGGGTTTCGAATGGGAGGAACCACCCTGGTCCCATGGTCTGAAAGGCAGTCGTGTCAGGCCAGACTGGGTGTATTCATCACCCGCACGCAGACAGATTTCACCAGCGCCAATGTGCGGGTCTTGACATGGTTTTTATCCGCGACCGTCCGCAGTCGGCGGCTTCTGTTCAGTGTTCTACATCAGAGTACAGGTGAGAGCCCTTCACTGCGTCCGGCAGGCGTCCGGCAGGCGTCCGGCAGGCGTCCGGCAGGCGTCCGGCAGGCGTCCGGCAGGCGTCCGCAGGCGTCGTACCGCGCAGTCCCGGCAGGCGTCCGGCAGGCGTCCGCGGCGTGGCGTCGCTAGGCGTCCCGGTAGGCGTCGGTAGGGCGTCCGCGCTAGGCCACGTCCGGTAGGCGTCGGTAGGCGTTCCGCGCCGGCTATCGGCCAGGCGTCCGGTAGGCGTTCCGGCAGGCGTTCCGGCAGGCGTCCGGTAGGCGTCCGGCAGGCGTCGGTAGGCCGTCCGGTAAGGTTGCGTCCGTAGGCGTCCGCTACGTCCGGCAGGCGTCCGGCAGGCGTCCGGCAGGCGTCCGGCAGGCGTCCGGCAGGCGTCCGGTAGGCGTCCGGTAGGCGTCCGGCAGGCGTCCGGTAGGCGTTCGGTAGGCGTCCGGTAGGCGTCCGGCAGGCGTTCGGTAGGCGTCCGGTAGGCGTCCGGTAGGCGTCCGGTAGGCGTCCGGTAGGCGTCCGGCAGGCGTCCGGTATAGGCGTCCTAGGCGTCTGGCAGGCGCCGGAGTGCGTCCGAGTATACGTGTGCTTGGCGTAGCGTGGCGGGGACGGAGCGCGCGGCTGACGGATGTGACGCGCCGCACTAGTCGCTGGCGCGCCGCCATATGCCGCGCGCCGCCAGCTGGAGTGGCATGCGCCACTTCCGCCGCGGCGATGAGAGTGGCGCACGCGCGGCACCCGCGTCGGCAGCCAGGTGTCAAATGCGGATGAATTATAGGTGCAGTCTAGACTGGCTGTCAGGCGGTTGAAGTTTGACTCAACACAAGGCAGGGGCTGCCGGTGAAGACGAATATTTAACGCGGGTGTTACTGACTTAGAGGTATAAGTGTCCCTGCGAATATTGCATGTAGGTCAAATTAGTGTAGACAGTTGTTCCGAGAACACTTGCAGTTGCATCTATGCAAGTGTTCTCGGAGCAGCTATCTACACCACTTAGGCTCTATAGAGAGGTGGTTCAGCGCAATGCACTTAGGCCTCTCCTGCTGCTTAGCCGTTTATTGCATCGCGATCATTAAGCCGTAGGCAAAGGAAATGCCGACTCCTTTAACTTATTATCTCCTAGCTAACTTCATCACGACCGATAACCATTCACCACATTGCATCAGCTTATCTTGATCGAGGCCCAACCCTTTAAAGTCTTACAGCTAGAGAGTTTGTTTTCGGATTGGTTGTCGCTGCAAGTATGAGGCCAGCGCTGAACGCTACGCATACGCTACAGAACGTTGTTTAGACAAATGTTTTATAGAAGATTTAAAACATCAAAATCACTATGCATAGCATTACCTGACAAAGTTCATTCTTGCAGTAAAAAGAATGATTCTCGCCCTTATCGTATCGCCTCCACAGTGGTGACGTCTCTGACAGTTGCGTCCTCCGTCATTAATTCCTCCGTCCATCGCACGTGGGCGATCGGTCATCGTGGACCTGTCTCCTTCGATAGAGCTGATTAAATTTATTGGGTTTAGGCTGCGGGCGTGTGGCTGCTGTCTGCTTCCTTGTCCTTGGCATACATCAGCTTCCAACGGACAGCTCAACGTGTGAGAAGTTCGACATAGGACAGAATACTTTGCAACGATTTGCAGGTTGTATGCTGTTGGACGTGTTTTGTGTATGTATCTAATTGATATGGTAACTTTATGCGTGCGACTAGTACTTCAGTTATTCGGAAAATGTCCTCTGTCTCTTTCCAGTTCTCTGGCTTTAATCATTCAGAGCGATTTATTCACTGTTTGTAAAACCCAAACCGGAACTCGCTCGTTTCCTCTCTATCGCGCCGTATTGTCTACCTCACGAAGCCACTGTATTGTCCATCTTTACGAGCCAGTGCCGTATTGTCCACCTCTACGAGCCGGTGCTAAACCCGTCACGGAGACGATTCAGCGCCGGATTGGCCGTCATTGAGTCTGCTGTCACGCCGCATTAGGAAAACACATGCTGCTCGTCCGGGCTGTGACGCTCTGTTAGTGACCGAGGGCCTTGCAGGAGTGGCGCAGTCGCCAAGGGCGGCGGAGTCACGACCGAAAGGTGGCCGGTTCGGTTCCCACCGTGGCGGAGGCGTTTCTTTTAAGTGTCATGAGAAGAGAGATGATTGCACTGCATAGACTGGTTTGCATAAATACCGCATGATTTATTACCGTGCATAATAATTATTGTTTAATTACTTCTCAGAGCACCGGAAGTCAATGTTTGAAATGTGGCTTGGGTTATCTGTTTTTTTATATATATTGTTAAGCTCACCTGATGGGATGAATAAGGTCTTTTGGGCGCGTCACAAAATACGCTAAGGACAAAGTTGTTTGTTACAAGGTGTTAATGATACCATGCTGCAGTATTAGACCGAACAACGGATTGGTCTCTGACTGTACCCCGTCCGCGTGGCCCAGTGTAAGTGGCTTTCTGTGGCCTTGACTAGCCGTGACAAGGTCAGGGCGCACGTGACCTGCCTCGGGTTCCCCGGAGACGTGCCTCGGCCCCGTCCCAACGCAGAAACCGGTCCAACAATCACCCAAGCGCCGCCCTGAGTAGACCTGGTTCCGACCACCGCACAGTGGGGTCTTTCGCCCCGTAGCCTGCCGAAATGACAAATGTGAAGGTTGAGATTTTCCTTTCAAACTGCAGTACCCGGAACCAAAAATATCTGAATTTTTCGAATCTGGCATTGGTTTATCCTGTTAACCTTGGTAAGCATATGTAAAGTACGATCGAACCTGAAGTTTGTTGACGGAAGCGCATGTAAATAACATGTAATATGTAATGTACTTTATATAAGTTGAGACGGCGGGTGACGCTTCGAGACACATGCCAGCGTAGTCGCCAGAATGTTCTGATGCTGTCCCGACCCAGAAACTGCGCCCCAACTCGCCCGCTTTGATTGCTACAGCCAATTTGATGATGCGGATTATGTTATGCCAATACAGGCAATGTTAAGCCTATTTCCTGCGGGGCAGAACCCCGCTGGTTTGTCGCTTGCTGCTTCTAAATCGTTACGCCTAGCTTCTTGAAATTTTGTGATTTATCCTAAAACTGAATTGCACGTGTTGTGCCAAAGTTTTGCCAAAAAAATCGGCTCAGCAGAGGCGGTGCCCCATTTTCAAACCCCCCTAATTTTAATTTATATTTTGTATTTTTTGTTCTCAAAACATGCGCAATTGATTCCTCTTCCGATATGCCGCAGCTGGTTTTACTGCGGATGACAGCTTGGCCGTCATTAATCAATTCCGGCTAATCGGAAAAAGGCCCCACTGTGCACCGCTCAAACTCTCATGGTGCACACCAACTACGTGCCTTATCCTCCGGAACAATCAACACTGGACGATCTGGAACACTGTATACCATGCTGGAGTGCTGCGGAGTCGGTCGCAGCGGCGGTGGTTGTGTTCGAGGCAGCGCCCAGCTGGCGCGCAACATGTGAATGACGAGCCGGAACTGGCGCACATGTGGTGAAAGTCGGCGCACTGGACCGAGTGTGCCTGCTCGCCACGCACGGAGTGGTTAGAACACGGTGTGTGGTGCGTGCTCAGATCGGCAGGTAGTCGGTGGTGACCGAAAACTGAGTGTAGGATCGTTTTGAGCAAGGTTCTGACTTCTGAGCACCAACTGTTAATTTACCAGCTTGCAAACTGGTGCTCGAGCTGAGCAAGTTGATGTTAATGAGTGCTTTCGGGTAAATACCTACTTAAATAATTTACTTGGATAATGTGGTTCTTGAATTTGGTACTAATGTGGTTTCTTGAATAATTTTGCATATTTTTTACTTGTGATATCAATGGAATTTTACAATATCCATTCTGAATTTTCAACGCAGAGGAAGATATGAACGGGAAGTTGGAACAATTGTAAATGCTATTAACTGTGCTAAGCAGCATTGATGTGGGTCATCTCACTCAAAATCGTTACTTTATTATAAATAGCTCGCAAGGAAATTGGCTCGGAACAAAAATATAAATTATTTAACTATGCATAAACCTAATTTTGTAACAAACTTTGTCACATCCTTCCATTCGTTATCAACGACACTTAAATGTGAAGAAAAACATCAGAATAACGACAAGGAGACCAAAATGCATTGGAATATGTATATATGCCTTTGTATTGATCTTAACTAAAACTTTGACATCGTTCTGGAGCTCACTGCCTCGTGACATATATGGTGAGTTCCCCAACGGACTTTTGGACAGTTTAATCTCGTTTGATGTATGATGCATAGTTTTATGGACGCCTTGCACCATTACAGGTTCCCAAAAACACTCCAGGCATGCAGTAATGGCATTTAACTGCCATTCAGCCATTGCGACGTTCAAACAATTTCGAGACAGAAATATTTGACTTCTCCTAAAATGACAAAAAATTGTATTGGTAGTATTCCTTCACGTGCCACACCTTTGCTGTTCATTGAGTTCAAGCTACCACGGGGACATTAATTTACCATGGTGCTTGTCTTTGTCTGATAACGAAAATCTGGTTGGTAAAAATGTTCATGGATACGCTTTAATATCTCAGGTTTCGTATAAACTCATGTACTTACAAAACAATACAATGGTTTTGTTTTACTTTTATCCAACTAACTGACCCTCAAATTTGTTTTTGACACTTCTACTTAGTTCACTTATGCAATCACCCAATTGTCTCCGTTTAAAAAAGACTCGTTTATCGCCTTACGTTTTTAGTTACGTTTCCTAATTGCATGTGTCAAACATCTGGTGGGTGTCACTAGAGTTAAACGGCAAGACAGCAAACGGACAGATTGCCGTAACCTGACTAGTTAGACACCAACCTGCATGCAAGTGAAAGTGATTTTGTTGTGGAAACTAAGCAGAAAAAAAACATTCAACTCTGAGTCACTGTGTTTGCTGCCACGTCTTCTGATCTCTTTTGTTGTTGGCTTATGCTGTGACGCACGATGGCTGACGCTGAGTTGTTGCTGCATTGGAGCGCGTCCATTTAGCTGTCACGCTGTTGTTAGGCAACGCTTATCGCTCAATGCTCGCAAGGCCCTGTAATTCCCTCAATGGGTTTAAGTGGGCCATCGGACATTACCCTTCGTTGTTAGCATGCATTCACCTTGCATAAAGCTTCCAAAGTCCTCTGATCATATTTTAGGCACGCCATGCAGGTCAATGTCAATAGCGTCAAATAAGCTGCTCAGGCGGGGCGGAGTCGGTAGCAACGAGCTTGTAGAGTCGGCAGGAACGAGCTTGTTTGTCGGCACCACGGCTGCATTTCCTGCCATATCAACAGCGGACGTGATCCTTGTCAGGCGTCGGGGGCGGCGCCGGTAGGCGGCGCCATTCTAAAACCTTGAATGCATGCTGAACCGCCGGAAAAGGCTTGCAAAGCTACGCCCCGGCATCATTCTCCCGAGACGCGTTCGACGTATATGCGCCGCGCGGGCTGGGCTTCTCTCAGGGGCACGTGTCAAGGCCGGTGGTTTTTGTGGTCCCGGCCGGCCGGCCGGTCGGTAGAGGAACATCAATCACGCCCGGCTGACCAGTTGGACCTTCGGTCTAGAAATGTAATGACGTCCTGTGAACGTCGCCTCCAGGGGGTCATCACGACTAAGGCGGGCAGGGGCGGGGCGGACTGGGTGGAAGAGAGGGTTACCTCCGGGGATGAGGTGTGTCAAGCTGACAGGGAGTGTCAGTTGAGATGTGGGGAGCCTTCAGTCACGTCGCTAAGGGATTCAGGCTGCGGTATTGTTTACACGATAGAGTAGCGTGGCTCTGTGTGTAATTCGTGTACATTTCTCAAGAAAACAACTTTATGTGCTGCGGCCTGCGATCATGCTCATATCTTGTAAAAAGTCGCATGGAGTTTGAGAGGGTTCCAGTTTTGTTTTGATGTATTGATGTATTGCGGTTAAAGAGCGGTCCACTGCAGGAGTTTTGTGTTGAATAAACAAGCAAAATATTTGTTACATCATCTGGCTAGAGTCGGCAGCTCGATCTGAAATCCAGTTGAATCAGAGAAGACCATGTGGTTCGTCCCCCCCCGAGCTTCCCATTCTTCTCTGCTGCGTTCTTCCTGAGCCCGTCCTGCTCCAGTCTCTCCTAACCTGAGCTGACGTTCTTCCTGAGCTGGTCAGACCCCTGACCCTGCTCCAGTCTGTGTCAGTCTCGGCGATATGACGACCTTGCTTTCACTGATGGCGGCGCGAGGGGGCGCTACCTGATGTGTATGCAACTCCGGCGTGGACGCGCCACGCACGTCCGAGGCCACCCTGGCCCCACAGGTCCTGTCAACCTCGCTGCAACCACGTGCAGTCCGGTAGCCTGCTGCTGTCACGTGTCACGTGGGTCCTACGGGCACCATTATCCTTAGGCTGTGGGTCCTACGGTCTCCATTGTTCTACGCTGGTTCTTCTGTTCACCATGGTCCCAATGGCCCCACTGGCCCCACTGGCTCCAATGATTCCACTGGCCCCACTGATCCCACTAGTCCATCTGATTCGTCGAACCAGACCACCGGGCACATGGTCCATCCAGCGGACCATGAGTTCTACTGGTAGTTATCTCCAGGACGGTCGGACGCAGGATCGCTGGCTCGACGCCCGAAGCCATGGGTGGCCTTTCAGACACGCACGGCGCGCCCTGCCGTATAAGGCGCCAGGGCGCCAGTCTGTGTGCCTCAGCCGAGGAAGCGGATGAGCAGATAGGCACGGGTGGTGCGCGGTGACGCGAGAGGTCACTGGACTGCCTGTGGAGGCGGACAGAGAGGTCACTGGACTGCCTCTGGAGGTGGACAGAGAGGTCGCTTGACTGCCTCTGGAGGTGGACAGAGAGGTCTCTGGAGGTGGACAGTCGGCGGATGGCGGGATAAGGGGACCGAAACGGACGGCAAACTGGCGAGGAAGAAACGGTAGAGATTGGGAACAAGTGGAATAGATAGTTCCGCGCGTGGGTCAAAGTAAACAATTGTTATCATACTCAGGTATGATGATAGCGTTATCATGCATTTTTTCGCTTTGGATGTTGGATTAGGGAGCATATTTGTTTCGGTACTGGTTATTTACCGGCATTTTGACAATTGATGTACTGTATATTTATTTTCAACATGTTATATGTTTTTCATTTCCTTGTTCAAAAGAACCTGGATTTTTGTACAAATATCTTATCCGAAAAGACTTGTATATTTAGATGAAGAAAATATACTTCCCAAACTGTAACATAGAGATCTACTATCATTCCTATTTCAAGACGAGATTAATGCTTACGGTGCTAAGGGAAGAAAGCAATACTTGAATATGCCAAAGCTGTAACAGTTTGTTTTCAACTTTCTTTAACTCTATATTCTTACTTTGTGTGCCTTGCTGTCGTGCTACCGCGCTAAACAGAACCATAGCACTTAAGATCAATGTCTTATTGCCAGTTGTTAGTATAAACAATCGGGGTGCGTTGCCAAGCATAACCATCGAACACTGCGTATTTGCTTCCTTCTTGTAGCCCTGAATCTAGCGCGTCGTTTTTCAAACCTAAATATAGACATTTAAGCAATCATTTATCATTACGAATACCGGTAATCCAATTTGAAAGTCAAATTATTAATCCCCAAAGTAAATTTCCAATTTCTCGGTTAGTATGAAATCCCACGCATGAATGCTTGGTAACCATTTATTTGTCAGCTCATCCCTAATGTATATTTAATGCCTTCAGCTGTCCACCTCAGTCGCCTCAGCCAGGATGTTCAGCCGCCGCCTCAGCCGCCGCTCAGGCGCCGCCACAGACACCGCCGCTGCGATGGGGGCGGCCGTGATGCGCTGCCCCGACCCCCTCCCCCGTCCGTCTCTCCCTGAGGTCTCACGGACCGCCCACGTGATGAGTATTTGTGGGAGGCGAAGGTTAGCAGTTCGGAAGGTCACGCTGTCATCTCCAGAGTCCATGCTGGAGAGACAGCGGTGATCTGCAGAGACGATACCATACCGGACTATTTGCAGTGTTTATTTTCATATTTTTGTATTACGGCTGTTTTCATCACCAGGTGAAGTTAACTACAGCCAATCAAAGGGTCATACGGAGACTGCTATTTGTGCAGTTTCAATCGAATTATGCTGTATTCGTGTTAGTTTGAATACATTTCAATTACATTATTATCGTTTGATCTAGCAGACATTGTATTTTTGCAATTTTGTCATACTTTCGAAGTGTGGTACGGCACTGAGAAAGCGTAACGTTTATTTGTTAATGCATCGCTCAATTTAATCCAACAAGGCATCACACAATTTGCCATGTAACTACCTGGCATTCACAAGAACGTTATCGACGAAAGCACTCGATGCGTCCTCCGCGTTCCGATCCCCGCGCGGCGCCGCGGGGAGCGCTACCCTGCTGTGCCGCGTTGCAGTCTCCCGGGTGTGGTGTTACTCGCCATAGCAGCGCTGCAGTCTCCCTCAGCGCTGCAGGCCCGGCGCGCGGCGGGCCGGCGCGCGGTGGGCGGCGGTGGGAGCGGTCGGCCGTGTCTCCCTCGCAGTTCCCTCTGCCCCAGGGAAACCCGCACAGAGATAGTGCAGCCTGCCATGTCAGCTGAGCGTTTTGCACGCTTTAAGGGGAACTGGAGCGGCACTGGCGCCGTGTGATGTGAGGCGTCGCAGTCAGCACGCCCCAGCGAGCGACCCTCCCCTGAACTGCAGCACCAGCTCTCGCTAGCTGGTCCCATCAGACCATCGGCTCTCTTTAGGTTACCATTGTCTGGAGCGGCGTAATTTACTTTCTTCGACGCGCGGCCTACATCGCATTGTGCCGGTGCGTGGCTGCGCTCGAGTTTGATTATCTCGCGTGATACCGGAGGCTCCCTCGAGAGGACCGCACGTCGAGGGAAGTGAATCGAATTCACCGTCCGCGTGTTCCTGCCCGGACGCCATGCCGTCCGGTGAATGAACCAACACATGGTCGACGACTCACTCTCGTTCATCTTATGGATGGTCCTTTCCTGTTTGCGTTTCCTCGCCACCAGCGTGGATGGGATGTGACGGAGATGCATGACCTCCTGCCATGGTGGCCGCGCTCTGGAGTGCCTAATTGCGTTATCTCTCAGGCACGTGACTACTGACCGGCGCGCGTGTTTCATCGCACGCCGCCTGCTATCTCAAACAGCACTTCTTCGTAACGATCGCGGGTAATCGACAAAGCGTCCCTCAGGTTTGAACTAAATGGGTGCTGGAGAGCTCTTTTGATGTAACCGAGATCGGTAGACCCTAATTAACGCCAAACCGACCTGGCTCCAATTTTGTCGAGCCGCGTCGTAGAACTGAACCGAACGGCTGCCAGCGGCCAAGCTGCCATCTGTCCGGCGTCCGCCACGGGGCTTGTTTACCGTCCAAGGCTCGCGTTAATTGTCAGAGCCCATCGTAATCAGAAGGACGAGCGGTCACCTGAGATTGTGTGCGCCGCGGGCCCGGCGGTCGTCTGTCGATCTGTACGCGGGATAAGGTCATGACCCGGCACCGCAAGGTCAGACAGTCGCGCACTCGGTCCGACGCCGCCAGTGGTTTCGTCACCACGGTGACTATTGTTCGGGGGCAAAGGTCACGCTCCACGCGCAGCGCTTTGTTTTGTCAGGGTCCTCAGCTGTGAAGACGCGTTGTTTGACGTTGAGCCGTGTCAACTTTAGTTGGAGTGGTCGGCAGAGCGGAGAATTCCACGCTCTCTAGTGGCTGGCGACGGACAAATGCGACTGATCAGTGTCAATGAGGAGATCTGACAGTTGATAAATTGACACAGCCAGACCAGCCGCCTGACAGTCAGTCTCCAATAATCAATACATGTTACAGAGCCGGAGAATTTCCCTCCCGAGTCCTGACTCCACTATCAGTATCACCGTCAAAACGCCCATCATAATTCACAAGTCTGTTACTCTAATGGATTGTGCTCTACATGAGCAGCCGACAATAAGCCATCGGTTATCTCCGCTCTGTCATGTCGCACCTTGTTTAGCTGCGTCGCCATCGCCAGGCGCCACGGCGGCGGACATTTCATCTACCAGTCAGCTGCCTTGACCTCATGACCCTGGAGCGCGGCTCGGCTGTCGTGTAAATTGCTCACGGTGTCGGGTGCTGCGTGACCTGTGTCACGTGCACGTGACCTCGCGTGACCCTGCGTAACCTCGCGGGACCTCGCCTCCCCGCCGAGTCGGTATCATCATCCTGATCGTCGGATACCCTAATAAACCCGCCGGATGGCTGACGTTATGGCTTTATTATATCACGCTCGCCGCTCGAAAACAATGCCGACCCTCTCCATTGCTAATGATTTCATCCAGGTACGTCCAATGTCTCGGACGTTGGTTTCAATCATAAAAACGCCGCATGAATCAGCTGATGACTCCACAATAATCACTATCTAGTCCTTGGGTTGGCGGATGCGATATATCTGAAACATAGCCTTCTGTCTGGTCGCCTCAACCCTTTGCACACCTGGCCTGCCTAGCCCCCCCCCCCCGGCGCAACACTCACGTCGCGTCGTGAGTCACGTCGTGACTGGGAATGATCTAAACGTCAGAACGGGAGCAGACCGAGCAGGTGGGGTGGGGTGGGGGAGACCTGTCACGGACAGCTGTGACCAGCCTCTTGACCGAGCAGGGGTGGGGGTGGGCCCGTCACGGACAAGCTGTGACCACCCTCTGACCGGAAGGGGTGCTTCCTGTCCAGCTCCGCCGCGGTTATAACAGACCGTGACCACTGACCAATGTCGGCTGGTCAGCCAGTAGACTAGGGCGGTCGTTAGGTGGGTCGGCCGGTTGGTCGGTAGGTAGGTCGGTTGGTCGGTTATAGGTGGGTTGG